>JAKSZP010003165.1:0-62242 GCA_022478985.1 Massospora cicadina
TAATTACTAAGTGGTCTTCAAGGAGTTATCCCAGATCAGGAGCCACCATCAGGGCTAATACTTATCCACCCCCAGTCCAGTAATCCTCAACCCCCTGGAAAGGATAAAAACCGCCTCATAAAATGGAAAACTCATTACAAGTCAGGGAATTCAAAACGAGTCACCTAGTATGAAGCTACAGATTGTAGATCAATAATCCAAATTAGTCAATCTACCCAGGAGGTATAATTAAATTGACTATTAATAATGAATTCCCATGAAGCGGAATGTTCAGAATGTTTAAGAGCAAATAAAATCAATGAATTTATATCAAATTACATTTGTTACCAATCTAAGGCATTCGTCATCAAAAATTTCCAAATTTATAAGAGATAACAAGGGCCTCTTCCAAACCATGCTGTTCTTTCCAGGCAAATAATCTGGATTACTAAAAGAGGGCCCATTCCATGCTATTTCTGAAGCTACATTCTGATTCTCTCCTTCCCCCACTATAAAGACAACAGCCCCTATTAGGTTATATTATTGATTCATTCTCTATTTTGTTCTTTTTAGAAATCTTGTGTTTCCCAATCGTTCTCTTCAGACTCCACTTGTTACATAAGATCTATATTTTTCCTTTTAGCCTAAAGAATCACGTCGCCATCTTCATTCTAGCTCTGATGATTGTTTAGTGGGAACTCCAACCATCAATCCAGCATCTTGCCGCGCCATAGAAGAATTTGTGAAAAATTATGCTCCCATTATATTCTATCTCTCCAATTACTATTCCCCCCAAAGCTCAAATTATTGTTGATATGGGCGTACAAGTACTTGACCCGCCAATCCATCACTGGATCAGCGCAATAATCAAACATTGGGCTTTTTAAGATACTAATTTCATCATACCATTAGTATAAAAAGAACGCCTGTCAGCCCAGCCCAAAAGGGTTCCCAGCCTCCTGATCATCCAAAGCACACATCTTTGGGGCCATCCACCCCAATTTATATGTAAAATTTGATATGATGCTCTAACTAAATTCTGGCCCCAAGCAGCTTGATCCAACCCACCAACCACAGAATTATTACCACGCTTACTCAGCCTTAGAATCAAATTAAATCAAATTTAATTCTTAAGTTTTTTGATTAATATTGTGGTTCAGTACCAGAGTGAGTTTGGTTACTATCAGCGGCCTGATGGAAAATCAGGGTAAAATGAGGCAGATCCCAAAAGGCCAACAACCACAAGTACAGGAGGAGGAGTTGTCCTCCTTGCCTCCCCCACGCTTGAAGGTTGCCTCAGCAAGACCCGCAGTTGCCCTAATGCAGCCATTTTTTTGTTATAGAGGGCCTCTGGTACGTTTTTAACTTTTACTTCCCTCACAGGAATTTCATAATGTCCCTCTTTCAAGTCATTAGAAATCTGTTCCAGTGGCATTCTTGGCCTTCCGCTAAGTTGTAACTCACCTAAAATTCAAGCACAGGTTTTTTTTAAACAACTGAACCCATAATAAAATTTGAACTAATTTTTAAAATAAAGTTCCAAAAAAACTTTAGAATGCAAGAGGGCCTTTTGGCGTAGTGAGCATCTGGGTCTTCCTCAATCAGGATCTTTACTTATCATCTAGTAGGAAGGTTAATCAGCACCCATTGCCCTATGCCAACATCTGAATTGATCTGGTACCTTTGTTCTGGTGCTTTGAGATTGCAGCTCTGGTATTGGGATGCAGTTTTTTCCCAATTCGTCAACCAGTGAACCACTCAGAATTTACTTGTGAAAGAAAAACTTGATCCTTTGTCAGTTCCTTTACATCTGGGAGCATTGACCTATCAAGTGATAATCTTTTGGGTCAGGGAGGCTTGATCCTGGACAGGGGCGTTAGGACCATTAATTTTTCTGATCTTTATTAAGTTTGGAACATTCTTAATTACAAAATTACAGCAGTCATTATAACATATTCATAAATATACCATATCAAAAACTCATTTTCTTCATATGTCAACTCGCACTTTGATAGTTCTACAAGTAATCAGTACCTTATAAGCTTCTCAAATGGCAGATTTAAGTGCAGTAAGTGTTTCAAAGTTGTCTTAATGTTTTTGGTATTGGTAATGTATGGCAGTAGAAGTGGCTCATTTATCCACTTAGTACCTTATTAATCTCTGTTGGAATGTGCAGGGTTTGTTTCACAATAAAATGGCATAATTGAATAATCAAATCTAAATAACGTTTTAAAACGCTGTCTCCACTAATCACCTCTCATTATCTTTATCTTGTTGAATGCGTCCTTTAAGTCAACTTTGAAGAATAATATGCTCCAGACGCTGGTCTCTTGGTGATCATTATTTTATAGAATGGTATTTTCTTGATGGTTAAATTATTGCGTTTTTTATTTGACACACGTCTGTTGTCCCCAGCCTTCTTAATAACAAACAACAGGGGCAACCAAATAGAAAAGGAAGATCATATAAACCTGATTACAAACACAGATCTAGGCTGTATCAGACCTTCCTATTCTCACTTATCGCTACTATAAATTGCTTCATGGTTGGGATGCGTCCCCTTATAAAAATAAAACGCAAGATCAAGGGATTTATGATCTAGTAGTTGCCTGGTTCTTCTTCTCCTAACAGTGAACCCCATTACAAAAATATGCAGGAATTTTTTATTTGCAGAAACTAAAATGTCTTCTCTTAAATCACCATTGCAAACATACCCAAACCCTTATTCCACTTATATGACACTTAGTTAGACTATCATGAGCGATGATTGTGATGAGTCCTATAATCTGTGCAGGAATTCAATTTAAGTTATTAATGAACCCCATTAATTAAAGAATGTAATAAACTACGCAGAGCTATGTAACTCTACCTGTACATCATTCTTCTTAATTTTAAGTCAATTGTAACATGAACATTGGAAAGCTATGGGCATATCACCATTACCCAAATTTATTATTATCAAGTGTCTATATATATATGAAAACCCAATTATTGCCCAAATGCTCTGAGATAAAGTTCCATGAGGCCCATTATTCAGAAAATCCATAAGTTGCAGACTCTTTTTTATAGTTTTGGATTTTTTAATATTATATAAGACTGTGTATCTTTTTTAGCAAGTAAAAGAGGTATTGAGCTTATATACCTGTAGTACTTTTAAAAACGGCGTTCTTCTGGTCTGCTTATATTACTACCAGACGCTGAGCTACTTCAGTAACCTTTTTCAGTGCTAGCTTGATAGGGTAGTATCTGATTAACTTTTCAGAGAATCCAGGCAAGCCATGGCAAAAGTAAAATGCTCCAACTTCTTATCATATTTGATATTAAGATTCTTTAGAAATTTGATAACAAAATCCTCAAGTTTAAGGTATTCCTGCAAGAACATAAATTTAAATTTAATTGTGATTTCTCTAGTGCTTAATTATTTGTGTTTCAACTAAGTTTTAATGGTTCATAGTATTTTTCATAAGTATTTTTTATCTTTTAAACTTTAGTGATACATCTCAGGACATCTTCAGTGACTTCCAATCCCGCTTACAACGCTTTATGAATATCAATCATCTAAATCTTTTAGTAGGACATAACTACGCCTTTAAAAACATCAATTCATCATTCACTGATAAGGTCATTTTTGCAGGTAACTTATCCATTTTAAAAAAGTTGGCGCGTGGTTAGCCACAATCAATGTCTGACTTTGTTGGTCTCTACCACCTTCTTTGGAACTTCTTTATTGTAGATTTATGAGTGAGCACCATTGCAGAAAGCGCTTGTTAGCCTTTAACCATATTGATAATTGCGGCTCCCAAAACAACTATATGGCGGGATGAGTTTGGTTAAATGAGGCAGTTAAATTTTTCATGAATTGAGGACCCCATTGGCCTGTTCCCCAGGATTTGGATGAGGATTCAAAATAAAAAATTGAAAAGATCACTTTTGGATCAAGCCGTGCTTGAATCAATGTAGCAAAAACTCCTCTCTTGACCCCAATTATCTTCAAACCTGCAAGCGCATCAAATCGTTCACATGTGCGCCTGCTCTCATCACTTTTGTTGATCATCAACTTGCTCAATACATGGAGGCAATGGACACCGCTGGCCTCATTAACAAAGAGAACCCACAATTATACCTCTTTATGCCATATGTCGCTGATGCTCCCACCCTAATGCTGTCTGCCATGGTCTGCTAGCTAAAGCGGGTGCCAGAAAAAAATTTCCTCAAAGCTTCCTCATCTTCTGATATGGTTTTCTAGGCTGTTAGCTGAGGTGCCATAATATGAGTTGTTTTTATTTATTATAATTCCTTTATTTTTCCCATTTGCAAATAAAGATGCATGGCAGTTTCCCCTTTTGGGTTGGGCACCACTAATGTGCTAAAAAAGGTCCCATTGGCCTGGTTGGTAGTGGCTTTTTCATAAGATAGTATTTTAAAGGCTTCAGATCTAGTATGAAAAGAACAGTAGATGCGCTCAAGTGTAAAACTGGGGTATATTGTGGCGTTGGACTTGCCATCATATAAACTTCAGGAGGAATGGGTTATGTGAATTTCTGTGAAATTTGGGTGGTAGATCAGTATAGTTAAACCTTAATAGAAAATAATAAGTATGAGCACTTGAAAGACAGATGGTATGACAGCAAGAAACAACAAGATTTATTCTGTGCTTATATACTTTTTAATAAGATATGGATTAACTTACTGCAATGTTCCTGTGGGATGGCAAATTTCCCTTCAGAAGATCTAAAATGGCCGCATGCACATATTTTTTTTGGGGGGGGTAAATTTAAGATAAATTCATTATAAGTAGTCTTTGGTATCCATTAATAAGTCCTACCTTTCCAACTATTTATAAATTTTGAGAGATTCTCTAAGGTCTCTGAGAATTAAGCCATGCCAGTCACTACCTAATAATCTGGAAAAGAGAGGATAGAATAATACTATGAGATATTGTAAAAAATTGTTTAATTATACAATACAACTCTAATTTTTCCCTAGACATGTCTTAGATGGGGTATGTCCTGGAAATGGAAAATAACTATAAAAATGGTACTTTCTTGACCTCTGGGAGAATTATGATATAACAAATTAAAAAATTTAATTAGATTAGACTATGCTGACATGACAAGGAAAGCAACGATACTTTAAAAAATACACTTTGATAAAAATAAAAATACTAGGAATGAATCAATAAAACAATATTATTGACCTGGTACATATAAAGTCAACGCTGCAACTCAAAATATATGTTAACTAGTAAAAAAGGTAAGCTAAGATTCAGGAAAGCGTCAAGACTGAAATGTTGAACAAGAAAAGCCACAGCTGGACATCAATTTGAACTGTTACTCAATTGTGTTAGTAACAGATCGTGCCAAGAGAAAAACTGGGCTTTAAATGTGGATGCCTCAGCAACCGTAACAGCAGGTCCAAACTGCTGAGCTGCGCCTCTCAACTAAGATCTGTATGAGGGGAAGTGAGGGAGGAGTGTTGGAGACTAAAAGCTTGTGGAGATAATGGGATGGGATCTCCTTCAGGATTAGTGGCACACTTTTTGGGAAGTTGGGTATAGTTATCACTAAAATATCTCCCTTCAACAGGTAACAGTGAGCTAGACTTCTCATGGCCTCCAACTACTACAATAGAAATGAGATCTCAGGAAAATAAAATGCAGTGATAATAAATCAAAAAAATTTTTCAACAAATTTTCTTATGAAGATAACAAACAATACCCTGGCCCCTACATTAACAGGTCCTGGGTTTTATATGGTATTAGGGAGGGAAATTGCTAAGCTGCAAGTATTGGGTATTAACGCTAATTTTTAATTAGGTAATTATAGTAATCAATACTTCAACTAATTCTTCATAATCCTAACATCATATGAGATTCCTGTACAATTCTTGGGCTGGTTTAGTACATTCTGAATGACCAAATTAACCTTTACAATTTTGAAATTTGGTGATGGGTTCATCCCCGTTTCTGGCTTTTTCTTCCTGAAATTATGCCTGATTAACCTTCTTTAATAAGTTATTTTCGTCTGAGGTTGCCCCAGGTGTTAAATATTTTATATTATCAATGGCTCATTTTTAAGCCACTTGTTAGAGAGGGGGAATGGGAACCATGATGTGGGGCTTTATTAAAAAAAACCCTAAATTTGCACATTGTTGCCTTATTTTTCCCACATGAAACTTTGCAAATTCTGAGATTGGTATGGGTTTGTGATGAGGAATGGGTTGTGGAAGGCACATGGAAAGCAAGTAGGGGAAAAAGCTACCCATATTTTGTCATGTATGCCTAGGTTGTAGATATAGTTAAGAGGTAGAGCCTTGGGGTTAAAGCCCTTCTTTAACGAAAAAGTGTGCATGATCCTGTCAAACTTAGTGGCTGAAGCCAAAGCCTTAAACATTGTAAGGTGAAGCACCAACAGTTAGCATATTGACAGTATGGTCTCCTAGAGTAGAGAAAATTTATTTAAGTTACTTACTTGAAGTTCCAAAAAGCCACTTTTAATGCAAACTAAAACTCACATAATGTATTATATCTTTTATTTAGCTATACATTTATAAAATACTTGGTAATAATTATATAAATTGTCTAATCAAAAAATCTTAGGCTGTTTTTGTTTCCTTTTTTTGGTTAGATGAAGATCTCAGTAACTAGTCTGAAATAATTCATAAATAGTAGATTTCTATTAATTAGTCTGTAATTAACTAAGAGGAAGAAACTTGTAAAAAGAACATTTGTAAGGTTAAACTTGAAGAGAAATAAGTTAAAATAATATTCTTTGATTCTAAAAGAAAAAAACGTAGGCCATGATAAAATAGGCTTGAACACTGCAACGCCAGTTAATCATAAAATAGTAACTAGCAAAAAAATCGTTTGGCTTATTACAAAGATTGCTAAAAGAGCAAGTGAGAAAGTAATCATCAAAAAACCAAGGTTAGTCATTTCAGAACTAAGAACTAATCAGTATCATCAAATATCATAATCAGAAATCCCTTTTTGCTTCTAGTTCTCATAAAACACCAATATAGTCACTAGAGGCTCAAAATGTAAAATCATACTTTCTTTATAAAAAGTCATCATCCTATCATTTATGATTTAGGGGATATTTTTTATAGTGCTGGAATTGAAATTTCTCTTGATATTGACACCACAGACATGGAGTCTTGTACAGTAAGAATGGAAAGCAATAAGAAGATTCTGGGTTAAAAGTACCAGTAGTACTAATAAGAGGCATCTTTCCACTCAGTGTAACTTTCCGAGCAAATTACAGAAATTAATAAAAAAGTAAATATTAATTGCCCGATGTAGTTTTGCTCCAATGTCCTCAGATTCTCCGCTGGCTGCTTCAGTGTGGGGCAGTGGCGAAACTCCCTCCGCTATTTTCCATCTGGCATGAAAACGCGCTCATACTGGCTCACCCAGTCACACCAAACCCATGGGACAATTTGTTCCTCCCAAGGATCTTGATGCCCACCTTGCTTGTACCCAAGTGATACCTCGCTGCCCCCTGGTGCTCCCCTGGAGCAACATGCGCTATGGCCTAAGGGTCAACTATGAAAAATCTTCCCATACCACAGCCAAGCCATTATTGAAATGGCACAGGCGGTGATGACACCCGCCAGATTTATAGATTTCCACCCCTATAAGGGGTATTTCAATTTCAGCTTCACAAGTGAATCCAATTCTGCCACTGCAGCAAATGTGCCCCTGGTATTCCAAGGCACCCCTCTTCCCACAACTCAGACCCAGCTCCCAGCAGACAACACTTTGGTGGTCCAGTTTGCTGGTTTGCCTACCCACCTCCCCCCTGCAGTGCTCCACCAGGAGCTGATAGATGGTTTGGAAGCCTATGGCTCCAACCACATATTACAATATGTGGTCCCAAATGGGGCCACATGATTTGCTGGGCCTCGGGCATATGCCACAATTAGCCCTGAATTTAGAAAAATTGCCATGTCAATTCCCCCTCACACCATAATTCCTTCAGCGCCCAACCATCTGTTTTGGGCCCGCTTTGAAGGTGGGCGGACAATTTGTAAATCATGTTTCAAGTTGGACCACTCAAAATGCAAGTGCCCCTCCTTAGCCACTTCTGATGGATCAGACTACTCATCCACCAACCTCCGATCTGCCACCCACCCCACACAAGTTCTGGCATGGGGTATGATCCTACCTCCTCCTCCCCCAAAGCCTGTTGCTGCAGCTGCATCTGCAGCCACTAATCATCCTTCCCCTCGCCACAATGCCACACATGATTCCTCCAATCAATCATCAGATTGGATCCCAGTTCAATCCCATGCTTCCTTCAACAAATCAACCAAACCTCAACCATATGCCGATTCCCCAATAAAATTCAACCAAAACCCATGGGAGTTATTGGCTGAAATTGATGAATCAGGTAAGCTCATTGAAGAACCATCTCTACAAATTGAGCGGATCATTAATGCAGAATGGGACGCCAAATACTCCCCTCGACTATATACCCCACAGCCAAATTCCAAACCATTTTGCAGTGATCACCAGCTTGAAGTTAAAGCAGCTGCAACATCAGATTGTTGTCCCCTTCGTAAAGCTGTCACTAAATCAGTGGCAATGCTCACAGGAGGAATTCCACCTCATGTTATCCCCAAAAGTCTTACTCAAAAGAGTAAAATCACAGTGTAACAATTACATAAAAATGTTAATGACGCTATCCAGAACGTGGTAATTGTAGCACAGAATCTGAAAGCTAAGATTACCCAAGCCAATATCGCCATGTTTGTTAAACTCCTAGACACCCACATTAAAGCTGAAAAAGCTTTAGCCAAATATATTAGTGACATTTTCCTAGCTGGCAATTTCCATGAAATACCAATCATTACCAATATTGAACCATATGCCGCCGATGCCCCAACGCCCTTACTGTCTGCCTTGACATGTACCCTATTCTGGGAAGAGGAAGCTGCTGCCAAAGATGAGCCCCCCAATCCCCCTCCCCTTCCGCCATGGAGGGATAAGCAGTTTCCGCTACCCACCTGGTTGGTTGTTTTGTTCAAAGTGTTTCACTCAATACTTTCATTTGGGCGTTTTGTCTGAAACAATTAGTTAAGTTAGTTCTTAGTTTTAATTCTTAGTTTTGGTAATTTATCATCCCCTGGTTGGCTTACCTCAAATAAACATTATTAATAAAAGGCTATATAGAGCACTTATAAAGGTATTTTAGTGTCTAATTCGGTGTCCCTACAACTCCTTGGGTTCAGAGCTAGCTCCTTTTTAGCATTATAAGTTTAACGTGATTATTTCTTTGGCAGACTAGAACTTAAGTAATAGAGCATGAGTGTGAGGTGTGTTTGGTTATATTGTTGTGTGAGTTTCTAAAGGCTACAGTTAGTAACGAGAAAATTTTGATTTATCTGCACCATAACCTGCTGTAACAAACCCTACTGAAGGTACCTCCAAGCATGGGGGTAAAATAGACTGCCATAAGCACTTTGTCATAGATAGCTTACACCCATTTCGTGGTAGTAACTATCATGATAAGTGTTGCAATTTTTGACCTGACCAACCATTTAAGTCTTTTTATTGTCTTACTTATATATAATTTATAAGTTATTTTAATAAACAGACTAAGTATTTGAGTGCCTTGCCTACGCGTTAACATCATGGTATAGAATAAAATTACTATAATATTTATTGGGTTGCATTGCTGACTAAGGTATATATATCAAGTTACGTTTGATTCCTTTCTACCCCACTGGTGCCAAACCCCAAATCATTTGTTATTATTGATCAACCTTAGCCCCGCAGAAATGTAAACTCAAGTTCCACCTTTTATTTGTTATTATTCTCTATATCTTGACCCTGCATTGACATAAAGAAAATCATAAGGTGTAATGAATTTCTCTAGAATATAGGCATATGTTCCCTAGCATTTCAAACATTATTCAAGCACTGCCCACTATTTGTGACTTACGGTGTCTTTCCACATTGCAACAAAATAGTTGGGCAAGAGGGCCTGAGTGAGGGCCCACAAACTGGAGAGTGAAGCTGTAGTCAAGTCCTTCATTTGTTGGCTTGATGAGCGAGTTAATAATATCCTTGGAATTTGGTAAGGATGATGCTAACAATGAGGAGAACAGTCTGTTCTCCAGAGAGGGCGTACAGAGAGGTGATTGCTTTGTCAAAGTCTGAGGGATGGTCCATTTTTGTGCTTAAAATCCAGGAATTTCCTTTAAACTCTCAATAAATGATTTTGAGATTTTTAGATATTACATATGAATTTTAAAGGTTTTTATTTGAAATACTAGAAAGATGAGGTTGTCCTGAAGATCTTCGTCTGACTTTATTTTTGTTAGGAAGTGGTGGATATGGGGGAATTTATCCTGCAGAGTCCATGGGTGGCGGGCTATCCATGGGTTTACCTTGAGAATCTTGGCCCCCAACATTCACATCTGGGCCCGTTCTAGACCGTTTGGTACCCCAGGCGTTATGGAAACTTTTTCTCATTTATTTCTGTTTAAAGGGGATGAATCAGAGCTTGGCGATCTGTGTCAACCTTATTGCAAGCTTTTTAATTAAAATTTACAAAAGTTTTCAGCAACTTCTAATTCTCTCAGCACTGTTTCCCTCAACTCTCAATACTTCCATTTTTGGTGTAATTCAACTCGGAGTCCCCTGATTTGCTGGGCTGCCTTTTGCCATGGCTTTCAATATCCTTGGCTAGCGGCATATTCAGCTTGGCAGCTCCTGATTTGCTGAGCTACCCATTGCCATGGTTCTCAACGTTGCCACTTTTTGCATAGTTTGGCTTAGCAGCCATTGTTCGCTGGGCTGCCCTTTGCCCGTTGTCTTCATCATTTTTTGTTTCATTGGAATTCAGGTTGGCAGCCTTTGATTGGCCTGATCACCATTTATGTCAGTCCTTGCCACCTCCGCTCTTAGGCTTAGTTGTTTGTCAGCATCTGATTCATCAGAATGCCATTTATGATGGTCATTGCCCTCAAACCTTATGAACTTTATTATTATTATCAATATTACTAAGAGCCCTAATACCTACCTTAGGAAATCAGGGCTTTGTAGCTGTCAGGAAGCGTCTTTACTGTCACATCATCCCCTCAGAGGGGAGCCCCCGCGCCACCAGTATTCCTCCACCTTCTGAGGACTGTTGGAGCAATTGGCGGCTGTTTTCCAGGAGTATTCTTCTATTGGGTAGCCAACCCATTTTATCAAGTACCATCGCTTTTTGCAAGTGATCTTGGTATCTAGGATCTCCTCAATATTATATTCCGCCTCTCCTAGGTTGTCTGACTTGACTGGCTCCAGTTTTGCTGGTAAAGACCTTCAAATTTCTTGAGCTGCAAAACATGCAAAACTGGGTGTTCACGCAATCCTTCTGAGAATTCTAGTTTGTATTCCAACTCATTCATCTTTTGGAGAACCCTATAGGGTCCTAGGTTGACGGGTCCAAACTTCCTACAAAGTTTTAGAAGTGTGTAGTGCTTGGCATTTATCAAAACATAATCCCCATCTTTGAGAAGCGGAGCTTCATAGTGATGTACATCCGCCTTCCTCTTCTGAGCCTCCACCGCCTTCTCCAGGTTGGATCTCAATGTCTTCAGATTTTCCCTCATTCTGGTCACTATATTATCCGCTGTGGGGTTGATTCCCCAGCGTGTCCCTCTATTATATGTGGGTAATACCCGTGGTTTGCAAAAAAGGGAGCATTCCATTCAATGAGTGTGTCAGGTTTTTGTACATAAACTGTGCAATTCTCAGCCACCTGATCCAATGAGATTGTCATGTGGTGAGATAGCACCGTAGGTTTAGTTCAAGGGTCTGATTGACTTACTCCATATGGCTATCTGATTGGGTTGGTAAGCGGAGAAAAACATGGTTTAATCTTAAGATTTTCCAGGTGGTGATCCCAGAACCTAAAGATGAACTGCGGACCCCTGTCCAAGATGATCTCGTCTGGGAGTCTGTGTCAGGCAAAGACCTCCCTCATGAAGATTTCCGCCATGTCCTTCGATGTGACCTTAAAGGTTCATGGGAAGAACTCAGCATATTTTCTTAGTTGGTCCACTACCACCATGACTGCATGTAGCCCTCCAATTCTGGTAGCCTGGTGATGAAAGCCACACTAAAGGAGGTCCACAACATTCATGTGATCTGCAGTAGTTTCAACTTCCCTGCAGGTTTTCTTTGAGATCACTTTGATTGGGCATATTTAAGGCAGTTCGCGGTATACCCTCTTACAGTTCCCGCTAGGCCCACCCAGGAGTAATTCTGGAATATCAGTTCGATTGTTTTTCCATACCATGGTGTCCCACCAGGGGGTGGTCATGACATAACTCCATTACCTCGATTTATACCTTGAGTGTAGGGACCCATAGGCAGTCATAATGCAGGATGAGGCCCCCTCCTTACTATAATTCTTATATTCTTCGCTGGGATCCCCTCTCTCTATCTCTTTCCTGAACTTGTCCCCAATTTTGTTGCATCGTTGGTCTGTCTGAATCCTCTCTGTTAAGTTGGAGCGTTTTTCCTGTATCAATTCAAACACATGGGGAGGGATCATTGTGGCCGTGTTGAACACGTTCATCTCCTCCTTTGAAAAGGTCATTTTTGGGTCCTGGTTAAGTAGGTCTGAGAGTAAGTTGCTCTCCCTGGCCTTGTATTCTATCTTGAAGTCATATTGAGACAGCTCTAGGTGCCAGCGGGCTTGTCTCTGGTTTATCCTAAGGGGCTCTTGTGGAACTTCAGGGATTTGTGGTCATTCCATATTGTGAACGGGTGGCACATGTACAACACATGATGCTGTCACTCATCTAGTGCTTTGACAATCGCAAAGAGTTCCTTTTCATAGTCGGGGTATTTTGTTTCCACTTGTAGAATCTTCCTGATGAAGCAGCATACCAGGTGCTCCAAACCATCCTCACCTGTCTTCAAGAGGACCGCCACAATGGAGAAATTGGACGCATCTGTCTCTACAATGAATGGACGGTCAGAGTCCAGGTGCACTAGGACTGGCGCTGTGAGAAGGGCCTTCTTGATGGCCTGGAACGCCATCTCTTCCTCCTCTCCCCATTGAAAAGGGACTTGCCTGGTCAGCCAGGTAAGCGGGTTGCTGTTTCTGAGAGGTCCTTGGTGAATCTCCTCAGTAAATTCATTACCCCTAAGAAACTGCGCACCCTCATCTTATCTGCTGACGCTTCCCACTCCTTCACTGCTGTCAGTTTGTCATGTCAGATGGCTGTTCCCTTTTCAATAAAAATTGCGTAAGAAGGATGCTGAGCCCTTTTAAAACTCACATATAAAACGCTTCAGTCGCAGATTAGCCTTGTCCAGTGCCCTGAGGACCTTACTGACGTCCTCAATGTGCATCTTTCGAGACTTAAGAACACCAGGTTATCGTCCATGTATGTAACACAGCATTTCACAAATAAGTCGGCCAGGGCATGGTCAATGGTCCTTTGGAAAACAGCTGGGGCGTTCTTAAGACCAAATGCCATGACCTTGTACTCATATACCCCTAGGTGACACTTGAAGGCTGTGTATTGTTGGTGCTTGGGTACAACTGACACTTGGTTGAAGGGTCAACCAGGTCCAAATATGAGAACACTTGGCTTTTAACGATCATCTGAGAGATATTCGCCATTAGCTGGATGGGATAGGGGTACATTTCAGTTATGGTGTTCAAACAGCGGTAGTTGACACAGGGGCGGAGCTTGCCATTGACCTTGAGACCAGGAGGATGGGAGATACCACTCGTGATTATGAAGGCACAATCATCTCTCGTAGCAACATATCCTTCACATACTGATCTAGGGCTTCCCTCGCTCTGGGGTCAGGGGGTACACTGGATTTCTTTTTGGAAGCTCTGCATCCCCTTTGAACTTAAACGAGAATGCAAAGGGGCCCTGTGGAGTGTAGGTGGCGGCGAAAATCCTCTGGAACAGGTGTTCATAGTCTCTGAATTCCTCTGGTACCCTTTCCATCTCCGTCCCTAGGTTCACAGAGTTTACGCCAGGCCTGATCCTGCCCAAGGTAAAGAATTCTAGCGTTATAGGCTCTTGATCCTTGGGGTGAAGAGTCACCTGGACCTCCTCCAGATCAAAGTGTGGGGAGTACTTGTGCCACCATCTCATGCCCAGAACGATGGTGTGGGGAAGGTTCTGAATAGCGCAAAAATCTTCTCAGACGTGGTGGAGTCCCTTTTGAAGCTTGATCCTGGTCTCAATCTCCCAGCATTCTGACAACTTGGAGGTGTCTGCAAGGGTCAAAGTACCCTTTTTCTTGCATTTGTACTTTCAATTTCTTGCGTACTCCAGGTCCAGGTATTTTTCTTCATCTCAAGTGTCCACTAGCATCCACAGTTTTTCTAACATGACCCTTTCTCCTTTCTTCTTTCGCTTCAAAGTAAACGGAATAAACATATAAGAGGAACCACTTCCTTTATTGAGTGAAGAAATGCGAGTGGGGGCTGGGCTAACGTTGTAGGTGGGGCCATCCGTGCTGCTGGGAGTTTCTGGTGCAGGAGCCGCAGGGCGTAAGGCAGTTTAACCAAAGCCCACCTTTTTTTGTTGCCCCACATGGTTTGGGATGGGCTCTGCCTCCGCGCGTCATCTGCAGAATCTACCATGGTTCCCAGGCACAGGGGTCCTGGC
The DNA here is from genome assembly GCA_022478985.1 of Massospora cicadina. Classification (NCBI taxonomy): domain Eukaryota; kingdom Fungi; phylum Entomophthoromycota; class Entomophthoromycetes; order Entomophthorales; family Entomophthoraceae; genus Massospora; species Massospora cicadina. Next base: position 14,617 of record JAKSZP010003165.1, read on the forward strand.
TTGGGCTAAGGCTAGCTGGTTCTCTACCTGGGAGCAACAGTGACCTCTTCCTCCAAGGTTGCACCCAAGCGGGTAGCAGCCATAGATGTGAGGATTTCTGGACAAAGTTTCTGTATAAACATCCATGCAAGCTGGGAAGGAGTCACTTTTGCAGCTTTGGCAAGGGCTGGAACAGAAAAGCGTATACTTGAAATCCATTATCCCTTGACTGAGGGCCAATATTGATGATCAGGCGGCATCCTGAAGTTGTTTGGGGTGGCGGTTCTTTCAACCAAATAGAAGGCAGTCCTCCAGAGAGGTTGGAAGGGCTGACTGTGTTTCCAAGAGGTCTTTGAGCCAGATGGACAGGTTCTTTGGCAGACCTGCTATCACCTGGGCGATCTGGAGGGACGCTGCCATTCTTCCCCCAGTGGCCGCAGTGAGGCGGGATTACAATCTGACGTGAGAGAAGGTTTTGTGCATTACACTCAACTCCTCCATGCTCAGTGCTTGTCTAAACTTGGACGCAGTGTTAACTTTTTAGACATAAGCAACAGAGTTCACTTGGGACAGGAGGAGGAGAGCGGCTTCCCTCAGAAGAAACAGGATGGAAAAGATAACCATCAGGAGAGTGGTTGTGTGATCATACCAAGCGGGTAAAGCTCTCTTTATGGTTTCCCCATCCCATTTCATAAAAGGGAGATGAGATTAAAAAACTTTGTTAAATATGACAAACGAGTCCTTCCACATTGCATAAAATCAGTAAGGAAAGAGGGCACAAGTGAGGGCTCAAATCATGAGAGTGCAGCTGTGGTCAAGTCCTTAGTTCATTGGCTTGATGAGCGATTATTGATATTTCCTTGGAATATGGTAAAGACGAATCTAACACTGAAAAAACAGTATTTCCACCAGAGAGAGCATATAGAGAGGAGATGCTCTGTCAAAGTCAAGGAATGGTCCATTTTTGCTCTAAAAATCCAGGTCTTTCCTCTAAAATCTCAATAAATGATTTTTAAGATTTAATTTTACATTTGATTTTAAAGGTTTATATTCTATATATTAGAAGATGAAATTATTTTAAACAGCTTCATCTGGTTGTATTTATTTTAGGATGGGTGGATATGGGGAATTTATCCTTCAGAGTCCATGGGTGGCAGGCTATCCGTGAGCCTATTTCAAAAATCTCAGCCCCCAACATTCCCATCTGGGCCCTTTCTAGAACCGTTTGATACCTTAGGCATTATGGAAACTTTTCTGCACATAGTTTTGTCCATTGGGGATGAATCAGAGCTTGGCATTTTCATGTCAACCTTATCACAACTTTTACATTCCATTTTTAAATGGTATAATTTGTCAGCTTGCAACTCTCAATATTTCTGATTTTTGGGTAATTTGCCCTTCACCGTGGCTCTCCTTTTATTCACATCATGCAGCAGATTTCGCTTGGCAACTTCTGATTTGCTGAGCTGCCCTATGCCATGGTTCTTGACGTTGCCACTTTTTGCATAATTTGGCTTGGCAGCCATTGATTCACTGGGCTGCCCTTTGCTGTTGTCTTGTCATTATTTAGTTCATCAGACTTTGGGTTGGCAGTCTTTGATTGGCATGGTCGCCATTTATGTCAACCCTTGCCACCTCTGCTCTAAGATTTAGTCAATTTGTTTGCATCTGATTCTTTAGAATGCCATTTACAAGGGTCCTTGCCCTCAAACTCTATGATTCTATTATTGTTGTTATCAATATTACTAAGAGACCTGATCCCCACCTTAGGGTGGGTCATGGATATGTGGTGGTCAGGCAGGGCCTTGATCATCACAGGTAGTAGTGGACCAGTTTACATAGTTCACCCACTTTATTCCCTGCAGAACCACAGTAACCACAGCTGAGATGGCTAGGCTCTTCATCACTAATGTGTTTGCTCTTCATGAGGTACCTTAAGAATTAAATTAGCAATTGGGGACCCCTTATTTACTTCTGTCTTTTGGTAAGAGTCATGTAAGACTCTGCAAATCTGTACCTGCCGTTCAACTGCCTATCACCCCCAATCAGATGGGCAGGCTGAATGAGTGAACCAGTGCCTCAAACAGTTCTTGTGGTGTTACACCACTGCAGATAATTCAGATTGTGTTTCCCATCTCCACATGTCCCAATTTAGCTATAACAAAGCCCAACTTGCATCAATCAGTTGTTGCCCCTTCTTCGCCAACTATAGCTTCAATCCTTCCTATGACATGGAGCCAGTTGTGGATCCAGGGTGGAAGCGGTGGTGGACTTTTCAAAAATGATTAAGAAATTACACCATGGGGTGAGAACGAAAAGAGATGCAGCCATGTGGATTACAAAGAGAGTTCTAATGGTAAGAGATGAGTTAAACCAGTTTACAAGGAAGGAGATCTTGTGATGCTGAATCTAAAAACATTCCAATCAGCAATTATGCAAAAAACTTGGACCAAAGAGGATTGGGCATTATCGCATTGTCAAAAATGTGGGCCACTCCTCAAACCAGTTGGATCTCCCCAACTCATTTTAAATCTTTTCAGTCTTTCATGAAAGTAAGCTTACATCGTTTGAGAGCCCCCACCAGAGACTCCTGAGGTTTATCTCGTGGATGGGGCGCTGTAGTGGGAAGTGGAGGAGATTGTAGTATCCCATCAGGTAAGAAGAAGACTCAAGTATCTTGTACCCTGGAAGGGATTTGACACAGTGGATAACATTTGGGTCCCAGCATGTGACTACGCTCATGCCCAAGATCTAATTAAAGCATTCCACAAGCGTTTCACAAAAGCCGCAGGATCAAAGTGTGCGCAATCCATTGTTGCTATGAAGTTGGCCCTGCCTATAAAAACTTTTCCTTGGAAAATGCCCCTGGAGGGAGTGGAGCCCCAAAAGGAGGAGAAAGTGATGTCATGTTTAAATGAATTAATTGAGGGGACTATCATCCACAACAAGGCTGAGCGTCAGGAGGCCCAAAAGGTCAAGCTTAAGGACCTCCCTGACCTAAAGTACACCTTGGACCGACGATGGGTGCAGGCCAGATATGACAGGTTGGTCCAGGGAAAGTGCATGACGCCTAGCCAAATGTTATGGCTTTGGCGTTCAAACGGACTAGTTAATTTACTAATTATGACAGTTCAGTTAAATTGTTAGGAAAATGGGGTTTCAAAACCACTCAATTTTCAAAAGTTCCAACTTTGGTGGCCTTAACTTCAATCAAAAACCCAAGTTTAGTCAATTACTAGCTATAGTACCCTGTCCAATGGAAGCGTGCGCTTATTGGTGTGCCTGGGCTTAGCATCACTTCCACCAATCAATTGGTTTTCCAAAAATTTGTTTAATTATGTTTCTTTAAGAACAACCTTCCTCATTAGCCATATTCCTTTTAATAAAATCACCCATTCATTTAATTGTTTTAAACTTTATGGTTACAAAGCAAACCTGTTCGTGGACCTCCTCAAGGAGGTCTTTAACAACGTTGACTATCCTTTTATCACTAAAATATATATAAGATTAATTGCACCGTTGAGCACCCTCAGCTCACTCTAAACTGAGCATTTAAACCCTCCAGTATTGATCTACGCTTGGCTATGGGCTCCCTTGTTGGGCCCACTCAAGTTTCTTTTTTACTTGTTTTTAACTAGTTTAAACCATGGTATGCACCCTCGCACAGGGTTACTTTGGCTCTGGCGACCTTCAAGATGCCCTTTTCACCATAATTCTGACGACGAATATCCTTGCTTTGTGGCTATCACTGTGCACCACCTCACTGGGAATTGGAGAGCTATAGACACTCTCTTGACAACATCCTCTGCACTGCCATTAGGGATGAAGGCTGACCCCCAGAGTTGGTGCTAAAATCATCCCCATTTTCTAGCAATAGCGAGATGGGGATGAAAACTAAGTTTTAGTGCAAAAAATGCCTGATAACATTATACCTGTGCCAACAAACTGACCTCACAAGCCAAATTCTACCCCACATTTACCCTCAGCAACACCAGCTGCCAATAACCCATCTTCCGTTCATGACTATACACACAACCCAGATAAAAATACCAAACCTTATATCTGTGGGTTGGGCAGCCAGAAATGAAGATCACTACCATAAATGCTTGGGGGATGGCAAGCATGCAAGCAAGAAGGCGGAAGATACATCATTTTAAAACAAATAATATTATAGATTTAATTTATTTTTTGGAAACCAACGCGGGCAACCAAAAGTAGATGGTGCCAAACTCGACCTGCAATGCAACAAACTACCCGTGGTTACACCATTTAAGTTGTTGAGCCCTCTGGACGGATCATGTGGTAATTGTAGCATTGAACAAGGACATAGACTGGTATTTGTGGAGGAGATCCACGCCATAAGGATCTTAGTAGCGACCACAAGTAGAAAATTGGTAGAAACCTAAGGGTGGTAGCCGTCTATGTCTCGCCAAAACTCCACAAAAACCAACATTTTTGAATTTTTTTTATTGGAGGTACAGACTGATGTGACCACAGTTATAGAAGAATACCCGAACTGTTGGACAGATGTGAGTAGGGATACATTTCCAACAAGTAAAAGTCCCAACCATAAGGCTGATGAGATGATAACTACCCAGTCAAATTGGGATGTGCTTCACAATCATTGAGAAGTAGGATGACCCTGCCAACCTTATGAGGTGATCATAAAACTCTACAGGCTCAGAGCTAACAGGCTCACTCCTGGACTACATAATGGTGTCAACTAAACTCAAACTGCTGACATCCAACAAAGAGGTTAACATAAATGCTGAGATTGACCATATTATTGTCTTAGTGAAAATTAATCTTGATGAACCCCTTAAAACCGTGAATGGCAGTTGGCACCAGACACACTGAGGGACGGGTTGTGGCGCCAGACAATTGAAACTGGACTTAATTGGTTGGTTGCTTATCTGGACCGCCACCCAGAGCTAGAGCCCCTGGAAAGATGGGTACAAATAAAAAACATTACAGTATGAAGTTTGAGAAAGCAAAAACCTACAAACGAACTGCTGCCATAAAGGATCTGAAGGATGCACTAGAGAGTCTAAAACTTTCCCAGTGGGACAGCAAAGAATGGTGGAGCTAGTACCAAACAACTCACAAGCAATATCAGGCCTTAATGTCCAGATAGGACTTGGAGTATCAGGTCAATGCTAACTACCAAAACCAGATCCTAGTGGGGACATTGACCAAAGAGGCCTTGCGCACCTCAAGAAAATCTAAACCAAGTCCAGAATAAGTGAGGTATAGGCTTTAATGGGAGAAGTGACAATGGACCTGGAATCAATCAAATGCAAAGTTGAACAATTTATGGCGAGCTGTTCTGACAATGTGAGATAAGTGAAACTGTGACAGAAGCCCCTATTAACCTGGTAAATCTGGTACTTGGGGCCTGTACACTGAAAGATGTCATTAGTTTATCCATCAATATTTTGATCAATGAAGTCAAACAAGTGCTAAAGGAATCATTGAGTAAGAAATCACCGGTCCCTGACAACATGTGCATGAAAATTTACAATTTATTCTGTGACTGCATTGCACCAGAACTCGTGACCATCTCAACTACTGCTTGCAAACCGGACAACAAATCCCAGGAGGCCAAAAGACCTAAGTTTTTACTCTTTTATAAGAAGGAACCTTAGTATTAATTCTGGAACTAGCGTTTAATCACCCTATCTAATGTTGACTACAAGCTGCTCATGTGCATCTTGTCAAATAGACTAATGGCGTCAGCACCAAATATGCTCCATAAAGCCCAACATGGGTTTATCAGGGGCAAAAGCATCTGTGAAAGTATTTTTACAATCCAGAAAGTTCTACAAGACATGCAGGGATCTGAACAGGGATATCTTATGTTCCTTGACATGTAGAAGGCCTATGATTGGGTAGCATGGTCCTTACTTCATGCGGCATTAAAAGCGATTGGTTACCCAAATCCTTCAGATCATGGAGCTCAATGCTATAATCAGGCCTGACCACAAAGGTGATTGTTGCCAATGGCCTAATCAATGATATCCAGTTCAGTCAGGGTCTCTGACAAGGCAATCTCATGCCGCTGATCCTGTTTTATTTCAGCAAATTTTCTCTTGGCCACGGAAGATGCAAAACTCTGGGGCTTAGTCCACCAAAACTAATTGCCGCTGAAAATGCTAGCCTTCATGGATGACATGGTAGTGGGTATCAGCTCTCTGACTGACATTCAGGGCGCCAAGCAGCTCCTGGACCTATATCAACTGATTTATTCGATGTATGCCAACCAGGGGATGGACAGTACCAAAACAAAAAAACAGTACAAAATAAAATAACCTGATCAAAAGAATGACCAGGAAGACAAAACAAAAACAACAAACCAGGTGGGGAGCGGAAACTGCTAACCCAGAATGGCTGAGGGTGAGGAAGTTGGATGGTTTGTCTGCAGACAAGGTTGCCATGACTATGTCATGTTGGTTGGAGATGGACTAAAGCAGAGAGCCAGGGAGTTGGGGCATCAGCGTAGTGTGGGTGGATGGCGGTGTAGTATGAGTTCTCCATTTCCTTACCATAATTAGCGCGGTATACCACTTCAACAAATTCTGCTATGTGAAGTTCATCTTGAATGCAGGCTTCAGGGAGTAGGGAAAAATTGAAGATACTCTGGCAGGTGATTTTAGCAGATGGGTTAAAATTTGCTAGTTTAGCAACATGCATGACAGTGGCTTTGACATCATCAAATAATTTTGAAATATTGCTGCCGGGAGATTTGAGGAAATTGGGGGGAAGAAGAGTGTGGGCAGCCCTAGTTGGTATTGAGCCAATAATTTGGCTCTGCTTTGCGTAGGTTTGGGCAATGGGGAGAGGCCACCGCAGCTAAGGCGAGCTATGGTGGTCACTTTGAAGGGGGAAGCATTAGGTTTAGGAGTGAAAAGTTTGGGGGTGTGGTATCATCAAAATTAGAAAATGAAAAATTTGGCCTATTCATAATCAAACTGGCCTAGAGGTTGAACAGTTTGCTCACTCATGGTAATGTTACCTGATTCGTCAATATCATCCATTAGGTCCCATGGATTCTAGTTCATGAGAATAGTGATTTTAGAAGTTGGGTGGGTGGTAGTGGGTGAATGGGTTTCTTGGGAGTGAATAGCAGTATAAGCCTGACTCTGATTGGCAGGAGTAGAATTGGGTGGGTTGATGTGGGTGGTTGATTTGGTGGGGGCCAATTTTCTACTCTGGCCCATCAAACGAGAATGTTGGGTGGGAGGGGGCAGCAAAACGCCCCATTCAGAACTCTCATAATGTGGCTCCAAAGCCATATCAGATGGAGTGGCTCATAGCAAGATTTTTTGGAATGGTCATTTCCAAAACAGATGGGACTAATTTGGCAACCATTAGCCACCTGAGCTCAAAAAAGTGCTCAGGCGCTGCTGTGTACAAGCATGGGGGGATTTAGTGGGCTATGGAAGGGTGGCGTGGGATAATGGTGGCAGTTGCACAAGGGCAGCAAGGCGCTCTGCACCAGGGAACAGCAAAGAGGAGGTTAGGCTGAGAGCCATATGCCATAAGCCCCACCATCAGCTGATTGTACAAAACTTGGGGTGGAAGCTGGGAAGGGAGGGATGCAAAGGACACCACCATTGTGGTGTCTGTAGGCAGGTGAGTTTGGGCAGTAGGGATTGGAGTTTTTTTAAAAATTTAGGAGAGTAGAAGCCGCTACTGCAGCAGCCTCCTCCGTCTGGAATCCAATATCAAAACAGCCTTTAATAGGGCGGAAATTGATAAAGCCAGCCAGCGCAAATGCAGCGGTGGCCAATTTGATAATTGCCTTGTCAGCATACGGGAGTAAATGCCTGTAGTCAACCTGGAGACAAAATTGGATTGTGGATTGAGGGAGGGAAAGAGGATGTGGGTGAGAAGAGTGTATGCGCACCAAGTGGAGCACTAAATCCTGAGGGGGGATAAAACGGCCAGATGAAGATGGCAGGCTATTTTACCCTGTGTGAACGTGTTTGCTTACAAGGCGGAAAACGCTAGGTGGTGGAGCACTGCTACCCCATATTGGAGCAGTAGGTGGCTGATTTGCAGACATATTGTAAAAGGATGTGGCCAGAATGCGGTGGTAAATTAAACCTTTTCTTAAAATAAATCGCTCAAAAGTGAACTTGAGCTGAAAGCAAAACCTCCCGGACCTATATCAGTCAGCAACAAGTGCAAAGATTTTAATTGGAAAAAACCTCCTTAATGAGGATCAGCATTCCAAAATTTAGTCCACCCTTTAACACAACCCCAATCCAGAACTCGCAGACAGTCCACTACCTTGTTATCCTCTTTAACAACAAAGGTCTGGTTGTATTTAAAACTCAACAAGAGGTACTATTTTGTATGTTAGCTCAAATGGCCTGCTGGAAAATATGAGACTAAGCCTTGAGAAGAAAGTGTTGGCCAGTAACATATTCATCTTCTCAAAGCTATGGTATGTCGCCCACATGCTGCCAATGATCCCAAACCTAGAAAAAAGATTAAGACAATGCTCCACATTTTTCTATGATTCAAGGAAAATGCGGCATTGATAGTCTTTGAGTCCCTGTTCAAGATAACAAGAAAAAGGGGAATGGGCCTACTGGACTTTAGATCCCACACTTAGCGGATCTGGGCAAAGTTTTTCCTTAAGCTTATGCAGATGCACATGCACTACCTGACCCTCGCATGGAACGTGAACTGGGCCAGAGAAGGGACTACAGGAGCCAGTCTCCCCATGTTCATTGTGAGAATGGACGGCGGACCACCCACAAATGCCCTCCCATAAAGGCTGCTCATATTACTAGCAATTGTGCAATTGGGCAGTGCGCCTAGGAGGCTGGTCATATTAAACATTGGATTTGGATGCCAACAAAATTCATAGAAATATTCAAATTCTGTAATTCTGCAATGATTTCTGCAATAATCTGGGAGGAGTACAATCAAATTGCCCACAAATACGCCTCAAAACAATCAAGATTTGCTTCAAATCAACCCCAAACAAATATGGGGACCTGTTTTTGAAACTTGGATGCAACCCACCCACCTGACGATTAATTCTCAATGACTGGGTGGCTGAGGGACATGACACTAACTATCAGACAAAGGAGTCATTCTCAGGTCTCAATTCTCAGCTGGCAATGGCAAAACAACGGTCAGTCACTTGGCAGATCTTACACCATGTGTTTAAATCAGGTAAGCATAGCGTATTAAACTACCAGCACAAAGGGTGCCCCATCTGCACCAAACTGAAAGTAGATATCAGCCACCAATACTACGCATGTGCCATGTTCTGAAAGTACTGGTCCACAATGAGGTAAATACTATCAGTCATATAATTGCCACTGGAGATACATTTATTGTGGGACCTATTTTTTGTGACAACCCTGAAAAATTTTCTAATCCAACTACAAGCCTTCCTTTACCATTATTGTGTATAGGCAATACACTTTACTCTTGTTGCCAAAAATCTTGACAATAATCGCCTCATCACAAAAGCTTGGCACTGAAGACCATTTGGATTATATTAAATCAGCTCCATCAGATCAAAAATTCTCGTACCTAATCCACAGGTGCTATAAAGTCACATGTTTGACTTTCCCCACCAGATCGCTTGTCACATGTGATGAAGCAACAAATTAACTCAATAATTGAATTGCCTGGAAGCCTGCCAACGCTAGAACTGTGGCTAGCAATGGCGATTGCCAACCAGCAATGGTCAGAGGTGCTAAAGAACTAGTGGCCCAACTTCCCAATCCTTTATTTTTTGGCTGAATTGACTGTACTCACCCTCCCATCTTACTTTTTCATTTAATTTTATTCTTAAATATGGAGTTTATAAATATAGTTGCTCAGAACTATAATTATAAGCTAATGATGGGTTACAAGAAGCCATAAACCTGACCAAAATCAAATTTTGTCCTCTATCTAAGCTTCTTTCTAATACAGAATGAGTAAAAACCAGGAGCGCTTGCAGTAACCAGACATAAGACATCATGATTGCATATAATAAAGATCCTGAGGATCTCCTCTCTAGTATTCTAAAGCAGTCTAGTTATTGAACATGGCTATATGGTGGTGACTAATATTTGAAGCCTTTAATGGGATGAGCAATCAAACTAAATTTATTTTTACTTTTTGTTATTATAACTTAAGATGTGAGTGTACCCTAGTGGTAGAGTATGGACTCATTACCACTACCTCCCCAAGTTTGATCCCAGTAGATAAACTTTGGGTTGGGGACAATTTTGACTGCGTTGGCGCTGTGTACCAATGCCCTAAACTGAGATAGAGAATAGCAAGGCGATCCATGGAGTTTCTGTCCTATAATACACCGCAAGTGGAGGTTTTATGGGGTTTATCCTCCTTTCCCATTAATTTACATCCCCTTCATTGGTGCAGTATTATCCCCAGGTTGGCCCATCTTTAATAAAAATTTAAAAATAAAATTTAAAAGTTGGTATAACTTAAGGTAGAGAATATCATTAGGAAATGAAATCTACTTATAAAACTATACAATTAAATATAAATCAGTTTTTTTGCTTAAAACCTATAGTATACTATACCATTTTTTAATTGCAATGAAAACTTTGGTGAATTATGGTGCACACATCTGCAAAAGTTTATATGTTTTAAAGATATTTTTTATAGTAAAATAAAAAGACTTATATGTAAAAAGTGAACCCCTATATGTTTTCAATGGTATTTGCTATAATGTTGCAACTGAGCAGTTTGGTATCAAGTTGGTTCAATATTTTTATATTTTTTCCAAGCATTTGTGGTTTTGTTAGATAAATTTGATGGTTTTAGTAAGTGGTTAGTGATTGGTTGATTTAATAAGCTAATTGATTTTGGTAAGTTTTTTGTAAGTTTTAGTTTTTTTCTAAGTTTGGTTTTATCAAACAGTTAGTGATTAATCATTTTGTTTTTATTAGTTTACCTAATCATTTTGGCAGTTAAATCTGTAATATAAAATCTATAATACTAAATTTATATCGTTTGTCTATTAGCCCTGAGCAATGCTGGGTGATACCACTATCTATCTATAATATAAAATCTAATTTAATAATTATAAATCAATTTGTATATTAAACCTGAATAACACTAGTGTTGGATTTTAGGATCTACTAAAGCTCACAATTGCCTTTTTATGCCTAAACTCTAACAATTAAGGTATGAACACCACTTAACTTAGATATAATTAAGTACTAATAATATCAAAAAACCAGGTTTTTATGTTGTTTTATTAGTAGCAATAAGGGAATAGAAAAATGAGCCCTCTTGATATTGGACCCTTCAGTATTTAACCTGTATCAAGGGTCAAGGGAAATTCAATGATACATTTGGAAAGGCTTGTTACAGTCCAAATAAGGAAATATGAAAATTCAGCCTATCAAAGCTCAGAAAACTCACTAAACTTTGGCAGAATGATGGATGGGGAGTTAATTTTTGGCAATATATACCTGTGGGGTAACAGTTTAATAAATCCCAGCCAATCCCCTTTAGAGAAATTTATTGCACCTTGGGTGACCCCCACCAAGCCTATAAAAGGGGGTGGTCCCCATGTGGGTGCTTGAATGGACTTGGTTGTGGCTGGGGGAGTACCATACAATAGATGCCCCAGGGTTCACCATGTGGTCAGAGTAATCCAACTGCTTGATCTCATATCAATTACCAATGAAGTATTCAAAATTTTGTTACCCCAATTTTCAGGGTTCCACTAAGAATTGGCCTGGGTCTTTTGGCTGATAAAATCATCAACATCCTCTAAATTGATCTCAACATTATTGCAGACTTGTAAATGTCTGATACTTTCCCGTTTTGGCCCATTTTGGCCCAAAACAATTTTATCCTGAAGCTTTGAGGGCAAATGTCTAATATCACCCCTCTCAAGAATGTTGGGGTGGGTGTAATAGTGCTGAAGGAAGCGGCCATGAACTCAGTTGATGGTAATTCCAGAAGTGAGGTATTTGATATAATATTCATCCCCTCACTTGTACGTGATTGAAAATGGCCCTTCCCAGATAAAACAGAGCTTTTCACTTCTTGGAGTGATTTGGTTGTGGTAATATAGTACTAAGTTGGATGCTTGGAATGAAGGAAGAGGGGCTCTGAGCTCATTTGTGGATTGGCCTTTTTTTGCAAAAGTCTTTGATAAATCAGGCATGGCCTCTGATTGTAATTGGATGATGTGTTGGGCTAACTTTTTCATGGACTGTTCAGGATCAGTCCTCTCAAAGAAAATACCCTTGGCTAATAATGCTGTTACCCCAGGTTCTTTCACATATAACACATGAAAAGGGGGCATATTGAGGATGCGATGGTAGCTAATATGTTAGGCCATGAGGGCACTGGGCAAGTAAAGATCTCAGTGGAGAGGGTCTGAAGTGGCCATTTTGCATAAAATTGAGACCAGGGTTCCGTTAACTCTTTCTACTGCACTATTTGAAAATGGGTTATAGGGGTTTAAGAAGAGTTGTTGAGCTCCCATGGAAGTGGCGAGGAGCTTTACCACTAGTGAGGTAAAATTTTTCCCATTGTCACATAGGAAGACCTGGGGGCACCCATGCCAGGTGAAGGTGTACTGGTGTAAGAAGGTGGCCGTGGCTTTAGAAGTCTGAACGGGGAGAGCAACAGCTTTAACCCATTTGGTGAAATGATCAATACTAAACAAACTATAGCGATTTCCACCTGTAGTCTGATGGAGAGGACCTAGCACGTCCAAACTTATGGTGTGGAGGGGTTGTTGGGGCGTCGTAGGTTGATACTAATATTGGGTCTTGAAGCTGGTTTGTTTTTTACAGGTCAGGAATGCATATAAGGCTTTGACGATGGTTCCATGATTCCCTCCTAATAGTAGTGTTCTTTTACCCACTCATAGGTTTTCTGCACTCCGCTATGCCCTATGAGGGCATGAGACTCCATAATGACAGGTATTCGCTCTGTGGGTCATAGGTAGGGTACCCAGTTCACCCCTACTTTCTTATATAAAATCCTGTTCTCTACCTTTGTGTTGCGGTAGTGCTGAGATAGCATCTTCTGTACTGGTTCATCTTCATCAGCCCATGAGTCAGGAGTCATTAGGAGGTCATACAACCTCTTGGCTTCGCTATTGTCTAAGTGAAGGACAGGCTTCAGCATCAACCCATCAACACACATTTGGCGTGTCCCAGATCGGTACTCAACGGTTATACCATAATTCTGGAGCTTAAAAACCCAGCGAACCAACCGCCCAATGGGATCCTTCATATTTTGTGACCACTTCAATGATGCGTGGTTAGTAATCACTTTAAAGGAAGTCCCATTTAAGAAAAGGCGATAATATTTGACCACAAGTAAGGCAGCGGGGCACTACTTTGTGGTGATGCCGTAGTTAATCTTAGCATTTGAAAGCATCTTGCTGAAGTAAGATACAGGATGATTGACTCCAATTTCATTCAGATGAGCTAAGATAGCTCTGACAGCGTAATCAGAGGCATCTATGAACAGCATAAAGAGCTTGCCATAGTCAGGGTGGCATAGTATTGGCCTTTTTTGCGATAGGGCCTTAACTAAGCTGGGCGAACTTGGGAATGAACTGATGATTTTATTCCATCATTCCCAAGAATATTTGGATGTCATAAAGGGTTTTGAGTGTGAACTTCTTGAATATTGCTATGAATTATCTTGAAGAGGCTGTATCCCCTCTTGGGAGATGGCTTTTCAGAGGAAATTCAACTTCTTAAAAAGAAAGTAACATTTAGAGGACTTTAACTTTATGTTGGATGCCCGCAAGTGTTGAAACACCTCCTTTAGGCGCGTGAAATGCCTGTTGTATGTCTTGGAGAAGACTGTGATGTCATCAAGGTAGAAGATCACACAGCTCAGCTTAAGGTACTGGAGAATGTGATCCATTGCCCACTGAAAAGTAGCAGGCACATTCACAACCCCTGAGGTAGCTGAATGGGTTAAAACAAACCCTTACTGCAGATAGGGCGCCTTCTCCTGATCTTGTAGAGAAAGGTCATCTGCCAATACCCGCTAGTCAAGTCCATGGAGGAGAATTATTTAGACTCAGAGAGTTGGGCCAGAGCGTCATCAATTCTTGGGATAGGGTAGCTGTCCTTCTTGGTGAGGTTATTCGGCTTAAGGTAATCCATCACTACCTGATGACCTCTATTTTTCTTTTTTATCAATAGGAGCATAGATGACCAAGGCTTTGGGAAGGCACCAACAACCCAGTTTCCAGCAGATGTTTGAGCTCTGTCCGCACCTGGAGCTCTTCAACAATGGATTTTTAATAAGAAATAGAGTGGATAGAGCGATTATCTCCAATGTCAATGGTATGAGTTTAACCTTTCATGTGCCCATAGTTGGTATCAGAGGTAGAGAAGATGTATCTATAAGATTCCAACAAAGGTGTGGACCTTGTAAAACTCAGCGGTGGTTAGTTCATTGGAGATATGAAAGTAGTAAGAGTGCATAGTGATTGGTCTGCGGGTAAGCCCATATCAGCCATAGACCCAATACAGTGAACTTTTTTTCCTCAAGGGAAATCATTATACCCCTTCCAAACTTGATGCTTTTTTTACAGCCATATCCTTCTTGGTGAGATTTCCTAGAAGAAGGTTGATAGGTCATTGATAAGCAGGGTCTAGCACGCCCAGAAAAACTCTGGGCTCCATAGGACTAACTCCGTCAATGTTGGTTAGATGCAATAAGAAGTTTTGAGGGGATTTGTAGGGTAATCTTAGTATCAACTACCCGTTGTTCACCCACTTTAATTACTACCTCTTCGGAGGCATAGAAAGGAATACCCTCTAGGGCGTCCACTGATGGAGGCAACATTTTTGTATGCCGTCCTGCTGTGGTGTAGTGTAGGGATAGAGCGGAAAAGGAATATTCAACTGTGCAGACATAATCCTTCTTATTCAGCTCTTCATCTGTCAAAATCAGAGGAATCTCATAGTTAATCAAAGAGAGATAGTTCATATTCAAGTTAATATTCCCTTCATTTTCAAGCATGATGTGGGTACCAATGAGTAGATCATAGATATTGTTGGCCAAGGCCACCGTGGGGGCTGAGAGGAGAAATACCCCTTTTTAGCACTAGTGGCGCCCAGCTCAAAAAGTGGAGCCGCCATACTTCTTTATTTGCAAATGGGCCAAACTAAGAGAGTATTAGAGGTAAAAATACTAATTTGGCACCTCAGCTAACAGCCTAGGAAGCAATATCAGAAGGTGAGGAATCTATGAGGAAACTTTTGTCCAGCGCCCGCTTTAGCTGTTAACCATTTCAGAAAACATTGGGGTGGGAGCATCAGTGACATGGGGCATAAGGAGGTATAGTTGTGGGTTTTCTTCATTTATGAGGCCAGCGGTGTCCATAGCCTCAACGTATTGTGCAAGTTGATGCTCAGAAAAAGTGATTAGAGCCCACACAAGTGAAAGACTTGATGCACTGGCGGGTTTTGGGATAAGCAGGGATAAAAAGAGAAGTTTTTGTCACATCAATGTAATAATGGCTTGCACCAAAATTGAGCTCCTCGATCTCATATTTACATCTTCCCCAAAATCACGAGGGAAATTTGGGATAGGGATGCCCTCAACAAGAAACTCGATCGCCTTATGAAGTTGCTGGAAAAGTAGGTTATTGGCAGGGGCGGCTGCAGCCTTTAACTGCCATTTTATTAATATTCTTATAAATGAGAAAACCGTGTTGATGGTGAAAACGGTGGGCCACATTTGGTAGGATCAACAAAAAATTCCTCCAAAGCAAAATCTGGATTGACATGGTATGGTCATTCATCCTAATTGATCCATTTGAGAACATCAAATGGATTGGATTCAGCCAACATTGGGCCAGCCATCAGGACTGGGGCAGTGGCAGGAGATGTTTGGCCCTGTGCTGTTGACCACGGCAGCTCAGCTGAAACTGAGTCAGCCATTGACTCAGGATTCCATAATCTAGTCAGTTTGTTTAACTTTTTTAACTTTTTTAAATTTTAATTGGCTGCCACATTGTAAGAAATACTAGAGTTTGCCGAGGTTGGGGGCAGGATTGAGCCTCATTCAAAAAATTGAGCCAAACTGGCCACTGACCTGACACTTGAGGGAGGAGCAGAAGAAGCGGTGGAGGTGGAAGCCCTAGGGCACCTGCTCTTTGAGTGATTGAGCTTGAAGCATAGGAGGCAAATGGCGCAGCCATTCTCAACTTGCGCCCAGAATGGGTGATCAGAGTGGATCTGATCACCCTGTGAGGGGGGAATCACAAGGTGGGTGTCATGATGTAATGGGCAGATCATTACAAAAGTACATGGCCCTACCAAATGATATGATCCATTCAGAGCCACAAATTGCAACATGGGGTCTGCACCATAAATGGACAAACCATCTATGAGCTTGTGGTAGAGGAGTTTGGGGGAAAGGTGGGAGGGCAACCCATAAAACTGGACCACCAAAGTGGCCTCATCCAGGAGCCAGGTGCAAACAGTAGGAAGAGGAATTTTCTTAAAGATTAATGGCAGCTTAGATGATGCCATTGCATCAACCATTTTTTTATTTTTATAAAACTCCATACTTTATCTAAAATAAATTTAAGGGGAAGTAAGAGGGAAGGCGGAATACAGACAATACAGCCAAGGGTAAAAAGGACCAGGGGTTTGGGCCACTAGAATTCTAGCACCTCTGACTATTGCTGATTGGCAACTGCCATCGCTAGCCACGGTTTTGGCATCAGTGGGCTTACAGGCATTTTATTCTCAGTCAATTAGTTGCCTCATTGTGTACGATGAGCAATCTGACAGGGAAAGCCAAATGTGTGGCTTTATAACACCTGGGGATTAGGCGCAAAAATTTTGAGATACAATGGAGTGATCAGAAATAATCTGAATGGTCTTCAATACTAAAACTTTGTGGTGGGGGTGCTCATTGCTCAAAACCTTGGCGACAAGCGCACATTGAATTACCCATACACAATAATGGTAAATGAAGGCTCATAGTTGGATCAGAGCCATTTTCAGGGTTTTTGTGAAGAAAAAATCCTGTGATGGATGTATTGCCAGTGGCGATTGTTCACCTGATAGGATGTAATGCATCATGGTCCAGTATTTTTTGAACACAGCACATTCATAGTAACGGTGAGCTATGTCTGCTTCTGGTTCAGCGCATATGGGGCATTCTTTGTGCTGGTAGTCCGGCCCACTGTGCTTTCCCAATTTGAACGCCTGATTTCGGATCTGCCAGGTTACCAAACACCGTTTGGCCATTATCAATCAGGAGTTCAGGCACAAAATCAACTCCTTCATTGGGTAATTGGTGTTGTGGCCTTTGGTAGTCCAGTTGTTTAGGATTCGTGGATGGGTTGGGCGGATTGCGCCCCAGTTTCAGGAGTGGATCCCATATTCTATCAGCGTCGATTTGTGCCTTATTCTTATTGACTTGGTTGTGTATTCATTGGCGAATCAGTTATGCTCCTCCAAGCTTGTTGCGGAAATCATTGTGATATTGCATCAACCTCAGAACAGAAACTGAGGTTAAAACCCCTTAAAGGGGTGGAAATCAATGAAGCCAGCAGGCTTTAACATCGCTGTGGCCATCTTGATGATTGCTGTGCTTGCATATTTTAAGAAATTCCCATATTTGAACTGAAGGCCAAAACACAAATTTCTCCATGGGAGCACCAAAGTGCTCCAGAGCCCTGCATGGGAACTTGTGAGATGGTGGGCTAAGTCCTGAGGGGGGACATAACGCTTAATAGCGTTAGAGGGCTAGCAGAGTTAGCCTGGGCACACTTTGGAGGTGGCCAAAAAGTGCCAGATGGCAGTGCACCGCCACCCCAAGCCAGAGCAGCAGGCATCAATTGCATTGATAACAGTAAGCTTTTGCTCAATTGAGTGGTCGTTTTTTGTATTTTTTTAAAAAATCTGAATATAGCTTCGATTTAGTTATTGAAGTGAAAGAAAGGTGAGAGAATTTTCATAAATCAGATGGGTAAAGATGAGTAGGTCCCAATGGTGTGAGTGCTTTTTGGCCCCACAGTTTCAAACTCTTGTGTGTAGTCAAAATCAGGGGGCAACATAATTTTTTCATTAGTTTAGATGAACCAATGTTCACAGGGTACCCATTGTTGTAAATAGTCTTAACCTGCACTCCTTTAACAATGACCTCCATTCCAGTTAAAGTTCCACCCAAGTTGGGGGGAAGAGCGAGGACCTCCCTCAGCTGGAGATTAGAAGTAAGGCGTTTGGCAGTTTCAGGGAATCTATACAGGATAGACTGAAGTGTATACACACTCTGAGTGGGCCAGATCATTGTGACAACAAGATGATCTGCGTCACTGGAGGTATCAATAACCTCCAGGCCTCTCAACACCTGATAAAGATATGTTTGGAAGGGTACCCTAGCCCAATCCACTCTCTCCAGGTTTGCTTGGTCAGGTACCTCCACCTTACCAACTTTTGGGGGAGGCGTTGCAATTGTGACAGCTCGATTTTTAACCTTTAGAGTTGGAGGCTTATGCTGCCTCTTGGAGATAGGTTTCAGAATAGAGGTAGCTGGATAAAAGATTGAGAGAGGTAGCGCTGTGGAGGTGGATGCTTTAACTTTAACAGCTTTGTGTTGTGCAGTGGCTGTGTGCTTTGGTAAAACAGGTAGTTTAGCTTTTATGTCCAAGTTATTTAACCCATTACTAGTAGGGGCGATTGGTACCCAAGAAAGGGGTTTAGGCTGAAGAACAGACTTTGAAACCAATTGGAAAGGCCGCACTGAAGAAAACGATGGACAAGGCAAAGGGACAACTGCTTTCACCAATTGAGCTTTTTGAGCTGAAGACGAATAGGAGCACTGCCCTGTCATAGCCATTACCATCTGCTTATCATTATTGGAAGAAGAATCAGTTTGTGTTGTCAACTCCGCAGGAGCAGGTTTCCATAGGGAAACAGCCATAACAGAGGCTAAATAGGCGGCGTAGATGCTTGGCTCAGAGACCCTTGCATAGGGTCAAGTAAATATCAGCCATCTCTAACAAGTCTTCCTTGATATCTCTTACACTTTTAAATGAGCGCTTTATGAAAGAGAGATGCATTGCCAAGGAATGATGGGACGCCAAACCATCCAAGATAGCCGCAATAGCACCGTCTAGGGGTAGCATTTTAGCAAGCAATAAGGGTTGAGCTTTATTGTAAAAGTATTCAGTAAATGAGGAAATTGATTCTCCTTGTTGTAAGCTAAGGCACATAAAGACCTGTTTTTGCCTGTTTAAACTTTTTAGGGTGCCAAATTCATCATTGAGTGCTTGCTTCACCTCCGCCAAGGTACTGAGGGTAGACATGTGCAGAACCATTATCTCCTGAGTGCCACAACTCAAGCAGGGAAGGAGGTATATGTTTTTAAGATGGTCCGTTGCCCCTTCAAATGCAACTTCATAAAGAGTAAAGAGGCAACACTTCCCTCAATGGGGGTAAACTTGTTTCTAAAATGGGGTTTATGGATACCAGGGGAAGCCCCATAAGGGCCTTGCAATGGGTGCTGCTCAAGCCTTTTAAGGCGAGACAAAGCACTAGCTAGCTGGAGTTTAATAGAGGCTAGCCAAGGATTATTTCCATTGTGTTTGTTGGATTTTTTGTGGTGTATAGGCTCCGCTGTAGTGAGCACCACTTATTGGATTTTTGGATTTACTAGAGCTTGTAGGTTCTTTTTTATGCCTAAACTCCAACAATTAAAGGGATGAACACCACTTATATTAAATATAATTAAATACTAATAATACTAAGGAACTGGGTTTTATTGTAATTTTATTAGTAGCGATAAGGGAATAGAAAAATGAGCCCTTTTGATATTGGACCCTTCAGTATCTAAACTGCATCAAGGGTTAAGTGAAATTCAATAATACGTTTGGAATGGCTTGTTATAGTCTGAATAATGAAATATGTAAATTCAGCCTATTAAAGCTCAGAAAACTCACTTAACTTCTTCTGAATGATGGATGGGGAGTTAGTTTTTGTCAATACATAACCGTGGGGTAACATATTAATAAATCTCAGCTAAACCCCTTTAGAGAAATTTAGTGCACCTTGGGGGACCCCCACCAAGCCTATAAAAGGGGTGGTCCCCGCGTAGGTGCTTGAATGAACCTGGTTGTGGCTGGGGGAGTACCATCCAATGGACGCCCCAGGATCCGCCATGTTTTGGAGTTATCTGGCTGCATGATCTCATATCAAATACCAATGAAGTATTTGAAATTGTGTTGCCCCAATTCTCAGGGTTCCACAAAGAATTGGCCTGGGTCTTTTGGCTGATAAAATCATTAATATTTTCTAAATCAATCTTATCATTATCTCAGACTTGTAAATGTCTGACATTTCCACATTTTGGTTCATTTTGACTCAAAACATTCTTATTCTGAAGCCTGAAGGGCAAATGTCCAACACCGGGTAGCACCAATATTATTTAGTTAAATTAATAATTTTGATTGGTTTTAACTGTGACTGAGTGGTTTGTGGTTTGAGGTTGATTTAATAAGGCAATTTGTTTAGCCAAGTGTTGGTGGATTTTGGTTAAATCAATAAGTTTAATGCGCTTGTATGAGTGGTTGGTGATTATCTAAATAAATCACTCTACTAGATTCTTTTGCTTATTAAACCTAAGCAATGTCAGGTAATACCACAATAAACTATATAATTACTATGCTCTGACATAACTTCTCTGGTCAGATGAGGTATTTAGTTTAAACTTCCATAACTTATATTTTTATAGCAATTCCTTCCTGCCCAAAAGGCAAACCCCTGTTTTACAAAGTTTCTGAAGCTTCTACTAGCTGCTTTGTTGCCAACTGGAGCTTTTGGCAATTTATTAAAAAAATTAATACTGTAACCCCTACTTCAGCAACAATAAGGGACTGAGTATTTGTTTTTATCCAGGTTTTACCTATATTTGAGGGCAATTCCTTCACTAGGCTTTTTGGATATGTTCTTTTAACTTGGCTCAAGGTTGAAGAAGGATAATTAATGCCCTCTACTTACTACTCTCAGAAGTGGTTTAAAACTTCTTAATCTTCTGCTTACTCATTAGTATCCTTCCATTGTTTCAAATCAGCAAGTTTATCGTTGATTAGGTAGGCATGCCTTCATTTCCAGAGTGACTTTATTCACTTTTTACCTGAAAAGAATGCCACTCCATTAAGTTTGCAGTTGAGCTTTTGGCAGTATGAGTTATCATTTTCTCATTTTATACGGTTTTAGATCTAATGTATTTTAAATTTCAGCCTTGGCTCTTCAATTATCTAAAAGCAATATATAACTTTCATACTTTCACGCCTGAACTGATATTGGTAGCTTTTTTTGTTTAAAATCTACTTATTTCCGATATTATGTAGTTAAATTATTGTTATATTATATCACACCTTGGGATTTTCTGAACTCTAAAGGCTTTTTAAAAGTGGTGAGTTTTGTGGTTTGTCAATCAATATTATAGTGAGCTCTATATAGTAGACAACTATCTTTTCTATAAAGAGCTCATGTATGAATATTTGTATCAATGTCTTGAAAGCCATTACCTAGCCAAGTCCCTTGGTACCAAATTAACTGAATGCATCTAATGCTCTAGGTCATTATGCAATTTTTTGCTTCAATCAGAGGTCATGTTTCAGAAAGAGTGATCATGTTTTGTATTAATTGAGTGGTAAAGTTTTTAGAGAATATATATTAGCACAATTATAAATGTGGCTAATTAAGCGACTTCTCTTCAACTGATATTACTTCAGATGGCCTCAATTTTATAATGACGTTCCCTTCTAGATTAATCCACAATACTTCTAAAGCGTGCTTTTCTTTTGATACTCTGTTTCTGAGCATTTTGTTATGAACTTAAAGCTCATATTTAATGGTTCAGAGACTCTCCTGCTTTTTACTTGCATTGTTTAATCTCCAATATCAATAGATTGGGTAATAGCATAATTTTAGTTTTAATTAATATACAGAGACAAGGGTTATATGATTTCTTTCTAAAGCTTTCCATAACGTGTTCTCCAGAAAGCTAATATAAACATTTTAAAACTAAAATAATATTTCCTGCTCATAGAGTTTATAATTTAATCAGAAATTTCTAGATGGGCTGTTTTCCTTTTAAAAAAAAGTTGAGTGTATTAGTTCACAATAATTGAATAGTGGAACAATTAATTATTGGACTGATAAAAACGCTTGTTCTTAAATTATTTGGGTGCGATGATTTCATATCTGAAGTTAGTTTTTCTCTGCAAACTACAGTTTTTACAATTTTTTTAAAAAATTTTCATATAATGTAGACTTATTGGATTTTTCATCAATTATTACAGCTTACAAATGTGGGATATTATCTTAGTACCTTCATGGTGATAATATAAGTCATTTAAATACAAAAACATATAACACATACAATTATACATACATTGTTTTATGTAAAGTAATAAAATTGCTTATTTTTAGCTTAAACATGGCACAAAACACAATTAAATACAAACATATTTTTCCTTAGCTATAACATTGATATGTACACACAGATGGAAGATGGTAACTAATTAATGAAGCAATGTGACATAGAGGGTATGCAAAACTCATTCAGGCAAGGATTTTCACTTGTAGCTTTTAAATTTGTGAATTTGCTCAGGAGGCCTTGTTTGATGCTCCAGCAGTAGTATGCCACCATATTGTCAGAAAGACAGCAGAAGTAGATTAAAATGGCCTGCCAGTTAGAAATTTAAAACACACAGAAGGTGAGCCAGGATTCCAGAGGTACTGATTCTCAAGTGATGTATAGGTGGGCCAAGAGGTAGGTGAAAAATGATCACCTATGGGCCACAAAACTAAAAAGCAACCTGGCAAAAATCCAGGATGTCACAGCTCCAGGGCCTATGAGCCTATGGGAGAGAAAATGTTAGGTCAGATTGGCGGGTTTGGATTCCTTGATGTGAAATTGGAAAGGAGTTCTTAGTGAGAGTGCAGATTCTCGCCCAGAGTGGGGATAATTGTGCTATAAAAAGCTCAGATCCTAGTGGTGATTGCTTCAGCAATTGGTTAATTCAATAAAGTCTTGAAAATAATAGTCCCAGTTAACTGTAGAAGGCAACAAGGTTACAAACATAAAAGTGATGCACTGTTGTTGCATGCCCTGTAATTCCATATTAATGGGTATTACAGGATACTGAAGAAAAACAAATAAACTAAAAATGGGTTCAAAGTGTCATGGCTAGTGATATATCCCTGATTTTAAGTGCCCATCCAAAGAAAAGTCGAAAAAGCCCTTGGAGACAAGCCCAGAACCACTAAAAGTCACAGATGAACCCTCTTAGGTTATTGGCAAAAAATTGGGTTCTAGCTTTGCCAGCCAGGGTTGAGAAAATGGCTCAGCTGAGGCGGAAGCTTTTGGTAGAAATTGACCCAAAAATATGGAAAATCACGCGTTACAAAGTTACAGAATTTGGTGAGTTTGTAAAATTGTGATTTTGCTAAAAAGTAAAAAAAATATGGCTCAAATCAAATTTTGATAATCACATGGTAATTCATAATCGTTGGGAAATCATTGCAAACATTCCCTTTAAATTATAGACCCCAGCTGAGAAAGTTTTGCTTTTCTCAGATACTCAAATAAATTTAATAAGGGTCTAGGGATTTTGTGATTGTTTTCCCATACTTTTCTGATCATTTTCCAAGAAAACCCTCAGTTAGAAGTTCAGTGATGGCCAGATTCTGTTTCCCACTCTGGTTTGGTTCCCCAGTGGGACGCAAACTCTCTGCCTACTCCACGCCCTATTCCACTGACTCCACCGCATTTTATTTTGCCACTTTTTGTCTTAATTCTTATGCCACCTTTCCCAGCTCTCAGTGACTCTTTTCCCTGATGATTTTGGCTAGTTTGATAAGCGTTTTGCTCACTAAATTTATTTGGAAATATAACCCAAAGCACCTGGGACGTCGCTTCATTTTGTTAGTCAACTTGTCCTTGTTGTTACACCTTTGGCCTGGTGCTTTCCAGTCCGTGACCTCCTGCGCTCCAGTTTCTCTAAAATTAAATAAAAAAATTATTGATTTCTTTGTGTGTTCCTTTTCCTGCTGGGTGGCTAGAGTTAGCCTAACCCTCTCATAGTTGTCACCCATTGAAGCGGTTCACTGGGTTGTTACTTTTGGATCCCTTCTGGCCTTAGTTGTTACCTTCTTTAAAGAGTGTTCTGAGGGTGTTGCGCGACTCTCCTCACTCAAGATGCTCATATAGTGTGCAGTACCTGACACTACCAGCCTCACTCTCCACTATTCACATGATTCCAAATTTTAATAGGATCCTTAACACGCTGTCCAGCCTTAGGGTCTTCCAGAAGTCTCAAGGAAAGATTTAGCTGACGTCATCCTTTTCCAGCTGCTGCTTCATGAGATTTCAGAGTGAGCTCACCAATGGTTACTCTCCGCTAGTGAGAATAATAGCTCTCTCCTGAAATCTCTCCCAGAATTTTAAACCTTTGTCAAGCCCCTGAGTTTCCCCCTGCTACCTTTGAGGACTATAGCTCCTTTGTCCACCTGGCATAAGAAGACCTCACTACAGCTCAGTATTTGAGCCTATTTCAGGTGATGACATTGATGTTGAAATCTCTTGAACAGTTGAAAATGGCCCTCCTCCGCAAGTCCCTAAATAATACTGGTTCTGCCCTTGGCATATGGGACAATCCTCCTCCCTCCTTATCTGGGACGTGCTCTATCCTTTCATCCATGTTATCTAACAGCCTCTGTGCTGCCAAAACTAATCTTTACGCTGAACTTCAAATCTTATAACTTGATGACTCCATTATTGTAGGGCACCAGCAGATATCAAATCCAGTGATGACATATCCAGCTGAAACACTGGCCGTTATGGACATTTCCAACCTGCCCTAGATTAACCCCAATCCATACTCTCCCAATGCTGCTTGGAACCGGCAATGAGCTCGCTGAAAGGTAATACTGAAACCTCCGTTATAGGTAGGGGTCTCCTCACTATTGTCCCTGCATCGCTGCACTCCACAAGGTACCCCTCAATCTTGCCCTCAAAAGTAGAGGGTGTTAGTAAGTCTAACTCATTTGATTAAGAGCATTCTCTTCACTCTAGCCATGAACCCTCTATTGCCATTTTAGAACCTATGCCTCCTGTCCAACCTGTTGTCCCAGTTGTCCCAGTTGAACAACTCTTCCCTATCACTCCAGAGTCACCTCTCGTGGTGGACCCCATCCGGAAATGGGTAGAGATCCATGAGAAGATGATTTAAGAGGAGCTCCCTGTGGCTGACCCCACCAAAAGCTTGGCTGTCCTGACTGATGTAGTTTTATGCAATAAGGATCTTCCTCCCGCCAAACATAAAACACTAAGCTACCCTACACCATCCAAGCCCCATGGGCATCTCACTGGCAATGTGAAGTCATATGCTGTGGATTCCTCATGGGGTGCTCTCACTTATACTCCGTCCTTTGGGCTTGGAGCCAACCTGTCCTCCCTTAGCTCTATGGAAAAAAATTCCTTCTCTGCTTGCTTCTTGTTCATGGCTACCTTTTCCTCTGTGGGGAAAAATTTCCAAGTTCTCACTTTGGTGGACACTGGCGCGACTGAAAACTTTGTCTTTTAAGAGCTGGCAGAGGCCCAGGATCTACCACTAGGGGCTGGTCAGTTTGTGAAGGGTAGTGCATCTCAAACCATTCTGAGTTATCATGTATTGACAACTGTTCCCTTCATTGCGGTCAAATATACTTTGTGGAGAGCTTCTCATCAATAAGGAACCTCCTATAACCCATTATTTGGGGGTTGAGTGGTGGATCCAGTTTGACATATCCACTAACCTCCTGTATTCTACCATGCATGCGAAATTTCCTGGAGAAATAATTCTTACCATCCCTTTCATATATTAGAGTGCAACAGCACTCCATAGAAGGTGGGCCCCTCTACTAAGGTGGGCCTAGCCTCTATTCAGCCGACTCACACCCTGACTACAACACTTACCCTGCCTGAATGCATATGCGGATATGCTTAACTGTTTGATCCCGCCAAGGCTCGCCCACTCCTTGAGCACACCAAGCATGACTTTGAGTTTGAGTTGACCATGGACCTTGTCAAGATATCCTCTCCAATTTATCCCTTGTCTTCGAGTAAAGAGGCTTCCTTGGACGTTTGGTTTAATTGCATGCTCTCTAAGGGCCAAATCTTAAAGAAATGCTCACCGGTGTGCTACCCCCTCCTGTTTGTAGAAAAGTCTGATGGCTCACTTTGCCCTTGCATGGATTATTGCAATCTGAACTAAACACAGTGCCTGACCTCCATCCGCTCCTTTGGAGTAACAGATTGCTCGCTAGATGGAAAATTATAGTGTGTTTAGCAAGCTAGACTACCTTGACGCTTTCAACCAGGTCTGAATCAAAGAAGGCCAGGAGTGGCTGACCACTTTTTTACTCGGAAAGGCATCTACCAGTTTAGGGTTATGCTGTTTGGTTTGAAGAATGCCCCTCCTGCTTTCAAAGGCTAATTAATGCTATCTTTGGAGAACTTATGTGAACCTACGCAATTGCATACATGGACGACATACTGGTCTTCTCCCCAGATGCAGAGTCCCACGCCCACCACCTTGTATCCGTCATGGAGAGACTTTAACAGGCAAACCTTACAATTAAGGCTAACAAGTGAGAGTTCTTCCAGTCCAAGATTAAATTCTTAGAAAACATTATCTTCTCCTACGGCCACATGATTGTCTCAGATAAGGAATCAGCCATCCACAAATAAATCACTCCCTCGTCCCTCACAGAGTTACGCAGCTTCCTTGAGATGTGTGCCTTTTTCAAGAAGTTCAATCCTAGCTCTCAGAAGTCACCGCCCCTCTCTACAATGCATCAGGGAGAAGATTTTAAGTTGGACCACAGAATGAAACGCCGCGTTCCACGCCATCTAGTCTATACTCTTGTCCAGCCCAGTGACGGTACATGCAGACCCCAACCACCCATTTATTGTCGCCACTGATGCCTCCGACTTTGTGGTAAGAGCTGCTCTATTTCAGAAGGGGAATAAAGGGCTTGGAACGGCCTGTTGCTTACTTTTCTAAGAAGATGACTCTGCCCAGCTCAACTATGCAATATATGATAAGGAACTTCTTGCTGTTATTGAGGCGTTACAACACTGGCGTCACCATTTTTTTTAATACTAGATGGTCCCAACCCCTGGCGTCACCATTTTCATTGGTCCAAATGTCTTTTTACTATCCATACTGAACACAAGGTGTTAATGTACTACTGCGCCCCCAGAAGTTATCCCCTTGCCAGTCCTGGTGGTTAAAATCTTGTCAGTGTTTGATTTCCAATATGACTTCATTAAGGACACCCAGAACCTGTTACCTTATGCTCTAATCTGGAACCCTGCATTCACCTCTGACCCAGCACTAGTCAACGCCCACAATACCCAGGTGGTGATTAAGCTTGACCAAATGAAGGAGAGCCCACTGTCTGACCCCCGCTCTGCTTATGATAAAACTTTTGTAAGAGAAACTGAACCCTCTTCCCGTGGTAGGTTGTCCCAACCCCTTTCTGCTAACTGCAATAAGATTAAGCATGCCTGTCATAGAAATGGCAAACCCCTGGACAAAGTTTACCAGTTGTTATATGGGATCATTCTCCATCAATGCAAGTGATGGGTACCACCTGGACCCCTGCGTGAGGAAGTGATCTGCAAAGCTCATGACCCTCCAACTGCTGACCATCCTGTCAAGCTCAAGACAATTGAGTTGGTCTGCCACTCCTACAGTTGGAATGGTATTGCCACAGATGTGGCAAAATTCACTAAATCCTGCTTGACTAAACCATTCAAAGCCTATCTGCCTGAAGAATTCTGGGTTGCTTGTCCCTCTCCAAGCCGCAGAGGGCCCTTGGACATTAGTGTCTGTAGATTTTATCATTGAACTCCCATTGTCCCAGGGCTATGACCCAGTAATGGTTGTAGTGGACTGTTACACAAAGATGGATAATTTCATCCTCTGCAATACCACCATTACTTCAGTCAAGCAAGACCACCTCTCTGTATACCACATCTTTTTTTACATGCTCTCCCTAAGGAGATTATCAGCGATTGGGGCCCACAATTCACCGCTCAGTTCTGGAAAGCTCTACTTTCTATCCTAGGCATCTGCCCCTGTCATGTACAACATTCCATCCCGAGTCAAATGGGCAGATGGAGAGGGTGAACCAAGGTTTGGATCAATTCTTGCGTACTTATTCCAATGCTGAACAGAGCAATTGGGCCTACCTTCCGCTGGCGCAATTCTCCTATAATAATCTTAACCATACCTCTACAGGCACTTACCCTTTTTTCACAAACTATAGTTAAAACTCCAGCTTTGACCTAAGTCCGCAGATTGAGTCCATCTTCATTGGTGCCAATGAGCGCGCTAAAGAGCTCAGAGGCATACATCAGGCAGTGAAGGACCATCTCAAAGATGCTGTGAGGATCTACAAAGCATATGCTGACTGCAAGCTCCGTGAAGAACCTGAGTACAAGCCTGGTGACTTGGCTTGGTCAACGCCAAGAACCTTCATCTAAAGAAATACTGCTGCAAGTTAGGTCCCAAACGTGTTAAACCCTTCAAGGTTTTCAAGAAGGTTAGCCTGTCAGCTTACCAGGTTGACTTACCCCTTGATCAAAGTGTTCTGCACCCTAAATGAGTGCCTTCTGATCCCCTTTGATGGTCCCATGCCTCCTCTCCCTGATCCTGTCATAGTGAATGAGGAACCCCAATTTGAGATTGATGACATTCTTGCTTCATCCCTATCCTGACACTGCTTTCAGTACTTGGTGTCCTGGGAAGTTTATGATGCAATTGAGAACAGCTGGGTATCCTATTGAGACATGACTAACTCCAAGGACCTAATTCAGGACTTCCACGCTATATTAACAGATGCTGCAGGTCCTGCCACCTAAGCCTCCTTATCTTCCATGAAGCTACCTAAACCCCACAAGAATTTTGCCTTGGCCAATGTCCCCTCCAGCAGTGTAGAACCCCATTCAAGAGTGTAGGGTGATGTCACAGCTAATGACATATTTCCTTGTGTTAAATGCCCCTCCAAAGCAATGTCAAACAAGCCCTTGGAGATAAGGCCAGAACCCTTAAAAGTCACTAATGACCTCTCTAAGTTAATGACAGGAAATGTGTTATGGCTTTGCCTGCCAGGGCTGAGGAAAATGGCTCGTCTGAGGCGAAAAATCTGGCATAAATTGATCTAAAAATCCAGAAAATCACGCGTTACAAAGTTACAGAATTCAGCCAAATTTTTAAAATTATGATTTTGTTAAAAAGTGGATATTTATCAGCTTGGATCTTATTCTAATAATTGTATAGTAATATATAATTGTTAGAAAATCATTTCAAACATTCCCTTTAATTTTAGACCCCAGCTGAGGAAGGCTTTGCTTTTCTCAGATACTCAGGTAAATTTAATAAGTTCTTGGGATTTTTGTGAATGTTTTCCCTTACTTTTCTGATCATTTTACAAAAAAAAACCTCAGTTAGAAGTTCAGTGATGGCCAGAGTCTGTTTCCCACTCTGATTTGGCTCCCCATTGAGACGCAAACCCTCTGCCCACTTTGTAGCCTATTCCGCCCACTCCTTGGCCTATTCCAATAGCTCCGCTGCATCTTATTTTGCTCCTTTTTTACCCCAATTCTTACGCCATCTTTCTCAGCTCTCAGGTACTCTTGTTCCTGATGGTTGTGGCCAGTTTGGTGTTCTTTTTGCTAACTAAATTTATATGAAAACATAACCCCAGAGTTTCTGAGACGTTGCTTTATTTTGTTGGGTCACTTGTCCTTGTAGTCACACCTTTGGCCTGGTGCTTTCCCTTTTGTGACCTCCTGCACTTCAGTTTTCATGACACATAGTAAGGTTACTTTTATTAAAAAGTTTTAATAAAGAAAATTAACTGTCAATCTTACCATTGTGGGACAAATTGTTTAAATGCTCAGTCAAATAGAAAATAGCTTTAAAATGCATAATATTGGGGACCTAGAGTTTTGACCTAGCCTGGTAGAACTTCAGGTGAGGGAAGTTGTTCAATTAAGAAAAACTCTGAAAGGGTCAGCGCTGGTGTCAGATTCTGGTGGTTGACTCAAAAAACCCATTGACTACCATTGGATGGGATGATTATCCTTCCAATGCTCAAGCTAATACCATAATTCTTACCTCAAAGCCTATTACAACTACATGGTTTGGGCCAAATATTTCAACTTCAATTCAATAAAGTACTTTCTCAAAAAGTTAGGCCAAATACGCTGCAAATTATGGCTAATTATTACTGCATCTTTTTTGGCAATTGGTCCTAATTATTGGGAACATTATCAAACATTCAGTATACAAAATCATTCAGGAACAACCCAAAGTTAATGTTTAAAAGTCCCATGGACAATCAGATGAAGATAATGTAATCAATTTCCCACCCTAGGGCAAAATTCATATGTTGATCCTTGTAATCAGCATGACAGCACTTGCACATGGACTTCCCAAAAGGGAGTACCTAGTGCTATTGAGATAGAGGCCTGCTGACGTCCTGATTAGGGGTTCTTCATCAACTTTAATTGATGCAATAATTTTACAGAAGTTGTATTTCATCAGCAATATGATGAAACTCAAATCAAGAAGATCCTAGGATAATTTTGCATGTTTCTATTGCAATTTTTGTCCCTGAAATCCTCCCAGTTTTGAGAGTACTTTGCTACCAATAAACCTAAAAATAGGTTTCAGTCATATCAGTTCAAGGGCTGAACTGAGGTGGTAAAATATCTGTTAAAATTTTGTTTTCAAATGTGGCTAGGAGATGCCCTAGAGGTATAGTACCGATGCCTGGCCTAATGAATAATTATTCAATAAATACCATCTAATAAAAGATTAATTTATCTTATCTCATTCCTAGTCTTATCTGAATCCTAACTTTGGAGAAGTGTCAACAAGCTGGAAGCGTCAAATCCACAGCTTGTAATAAAACCTGCCTTAGGAGAAGTTCCCAATTATGTTGGGAAAATTATGCCCAAAATTGACCAGAAGAGTTGGTTCTATTTAATCTGCCTAGTGAGTTTCCAAATGGTTTGAATACCGTAAGCCACTGGCAAAATTGAGGATCAATTAGAGGAACTTTATCATGAATAATAATGCAGGATAAAATTATCTTTTGAGTGATCCACAAATTTCACAACTGGTGCTCACTCAAAACTGATGACACTTTAAAATGGATTCCCATTACTAATTTCTGGCAGATTCAGTCAGATGAGAAAGCAACAACAAGATGGAAACTAGTGACAAGGAAATCTCAGATTATTTTAACCAGACACCAAGGATCTGAAGCGGATACCTCCTACTCCCTGGATCTTATCACAGAGTGGGAGGCTCATGCAGATACATTCATCCCAATTGAGGTTACATCCTCAAGCGTAAAATTTATGCTGTAAACCCCATATTATGGTTTTAGGATTGGTACTTCACAAATTGATCCCTACTTTGGCCTGTTCTACTACCTTAAGGATCAGGCGCTCAAGATGGAGATATATATTAATTACTGCAACGCAACCATGGCATCTCTTGCCAAACGTTTCACAGACAGTCAAGCAACTAATGAATTCCTGGTTAACCTTGTTAACCCTCAATTAAGCATACTCAGCGAATCATTGCTAGACAAAATCTGGAAAGCACAGAAATCTACCATGTGCAAGGGGAGGAACAATCTTCCTGAAATTCTCTACTGGATAAACTAAATTCCAGTTTTGCTGAAGTCCATAAGGCAATTGTGGATAATACAGAACTTGCCAATGAAGCTCTTGGGTGATTAAACACCCTCAAGGAGATTCTAAATGAAGGAGTCTCAAAGCTAGCCACAGAAGTTCTCACTCACCATGGGCTATCTCAAAAATGGGTACAAAACAGGAACAACCACTGTTGAAAACTGGAAACTCATTCCAGTTACATATTGTCTCAGTCAGAACGACTTACCATACATTCCACTTTGGGCCAAAAAAATCACCTGGAGTTAAATGTAAAAGTCGATGACTTTGGAATTATGTTCAGGCTGAGATGAATACTGTAAACAAAAACTTCAAAGATTTTAAAGCAAAACCAGCTGTCCTGATTGAGGATGAAAAGGATGCCCAGATCAAAGAAAAAATTTCAAACTTTGGACTGTGGTGTCAAGATTGCAGGCTAGAAATACTGAAATTACTTGAGAGAAGTGGGAACTCAGAATGCAACTATCAACCGCACATTCCCAAGGGGACAGTATGGCCAAAGATATTAAAAAGCATAACGTCCAATTAAGCTTTATTTAAAGAGGAATACAAAAACCTTAAAAAACAATTTGAATTCCTCAAAAGGAAAAGCTGCCAGTGCTCACCTAGCTCTGATAAAAAATAAATAGGAAAAAGCTCTGCTATTTGTCCAAAAAACAGGTTAGAAAAACAATTAAGGGCCAAATTCAAGGATTAGAATTCAGTAGTTTGGAGCAATATCATGAAATTGAATCATTGGAAATTGACACTGATGCATAAACTTATATCTCAAACATTGTTCTATGTTTAGAGTCCTGGCAGCAATCCCAACTCCAGATACTCCCCAACAGGAAAGAGGACCAATTATGAGCGATGATACACCAAGACGTTCAAGAAGAAGTACAACCCCTATACCCAAAACAGAGTGAGATGACCTCAAACCATTGAATTTACCAAAGTTTGATAAGGATGGGAATCTTCACTCTTTCCTTCAGCTATTTGAAAAGGCAATGAGAGGAGCATCAGACCATGCAAAAGTATCAGCACTGATTAACTCACTCAACGCCCATAGCTTTTACCTCATTATGCCCTATTAGGGTTATAATTGGTCCTATATGGATGTCAAAATTGCAGTTACAAAACAGTTTGGAGGGTCTGAGAAATTAAAAACATGAAAAAGAGCTTCTTAATATTGAATTCAAGCAGAACGAGACTATTAAGGACTTTGTGGACAAAATTTTCCATGAGGCACAAGTTCTGCATGGGTGCAATGCAATAGATAAGTTTGACACCAAGATTGCAATGGAGCACGCAGTTATGCCCTTCTGTGAACTGCACAATGTCATTATACCTGCATTCAATGAAAGCTTGGAAATCCAAGAGCTAACCAATTACTTGAGAAACTGTTCCTGTAATTTCAATACTCCTAATCGGGCCAAAAATTAGCAAAAATCTTGATTTTTGGGCCCGAAAAGCAACTCGATGTCTGATCAGGGGAAAATTTCCAAAATGTGAGCCAAAAATTTGAGCAAAAGCAGAAAAAAGGGCCAATTACATGCCACAACTGTGGTAAAATGGGGCATTTTTTAACCAATGCTACAGAAAGTTCAACAAAAAGCCTGTGGTCAACGTTGCTCTAGAAGTAAATAGTGGCAGTGAGACGGGAAAAGAGCAGATGGAGTAGAGGCAGAATGCTCTAACTCCACCAATGTTCAAACCATTCCACCTGACATTGGTGAGCTCTTTAGGGCCAAAAATGTTGCCAAAGATAACCTCCACCATATCGTGGCTAATGATGTCATGATGGTCACTACTTGGGCCACAGCAAAAGCAACTAAACCCTTAAAATTACCAAAGAAGCCTGAGCGGAGATATCAAAACCTAATGCAAAACAGATTATTGATCAGGTTTAGACCTCCAACCCAGATGTTAAACCAACCTACCTAAGCTTAACAACGTTCAAGTAGCTATTCCCATAAAAAACTTAGTGGATAAATTTCCATATAGTGCTCAAAACTGAAATCACACCTGGAATTGGGCAGCAATCACAGCATTCATACAATAAATACCTCATAAAACTACTCTGAATGTACTTATGTGGACATAGCAGTAAACAAGGTATGAGTTTAGGCTATTATTGATAGTGGTGCTTTATTGCTATAGTCAGCACAAAGTTGATTAAAAAGCTGAAAATTGTTCTGATGTTGCCCATTGTCAGGAATATGAAACAGCTGGAGCGCTTACAACTAAATCACTGGGTGCATACATTACCCTACCTCTCAGATCCAGATACATTGTAGTAACAGCACTAGCCTTAGTGTTGCTAAATATGAACTATGATATCCTAATTGTGACTGATTTCTAAGAAGATATGGAGTTGTTACCAATCATAAGGATGATACTCTCACCATTCTTGGCCAAGCTATTCCACTTTACTATAACTGGGATAGGGCAGTTGAGAAAAAGAAACCCATCCTATTCATAAATCTGGCCTACAAAGATGGAGTCTTCCCAATTGAGTATATCAAAGCATAGTGAAAGATAAAAGCACTACCCACTCAGATCAATGAGTCAAATGGCATTACACTTTGATCAAATTTGTCAAGAGAGTGTCTGTAACTCTCTTGTTCCCAGCAAGGTGATGTGGGATGCAAACCCACATTACTAAGCAACTAGCTGTTAATAAAAAGGGTAAGAAGACACCTCGAACGGTGTCTGTGCCAATGGTACCCCAGGCAAGGGTGTAGAACGCAAAATATACAATCAGGTATGTTAGGAACATAACAGCTTGAGTGGACCCCAGAGGGGAGTCCATAATCAAGTGTAGTTTGGCGTCCGGGAGCTTGGGTGCCTCAATATGGAGGGGACCTGGGTGGCCCAATGGAGCACCTGGGATTTTGGTGTATTGCAATAGAAGGTAGTGGCCCACATAGTTGGAGACCTCCACGAAGGGGTCCTCCACCAAGTTAGCTCAAGGAACCATAAGTTAAACATAAAAAATGGGTATTTTATTTAAAGGAAGTCGACCAATAAGGAATGTTGGTCGCAAAAACATATTTAAAATGTGCCAGGGAAATTTGGGTTCTGCGGAAATGTGCCCAAGCTTTGACACTCCAATAAACAGATGCTTTTGTCCGTTTTGGTAAAATACACCAAAAGTGCCTTCACTTGAGTAATCGATTGAAGCCTTATTTTACCTGAAGTCAAAATCTCATAGCTGGAGTGGGACTCGAACCCTTGCTCTCCAACCAAGCAAATCAAACCATCTTCATTTAAAACGTAAATTGTTTGTTTTAAAGCCTGGGCCGAGATAAGAGGCTGGGCGTTTTGCACCCCATTAGTATCAACCTGGGCATGCTTGGCTTGCACCCAGCGTTGATCTAAGGTGTGCTTTAGGTCAGGGAAAGCCTGAAGCTTCATCTTCTGGGCCTCCTGTCGCCCAGCCTTATCCCTAGCATCAGTGCCTACTATTATGTCATCCAACCATGACAAAATCAGAGCATCACTATACCCTCTGGAGATCAAGTGATTATCCCAATGGGATTAACAATTAATATCCTGGAAGGACTTTATGGTGAATTATATTAACCATGGTCTAAATCTCAATTCAAACCAAGCATTGCCCAAGGTATTATCATTCCTGACCATGGAGAAATACATATCTTATGTGCAAACCTGAAAAATGACCCCTCTCCAACAAGCGACATCAAACAATCATATTTCTACATCTGATCCCTACCCCAGAAATTCACTCATTCCATGAGCTTAAAACTTTTGTCAAATTAGGGCTCCCTGATGAGGACCTACTCAGCATTAATAATGCCATCCCTATGGCTGATTTAAGCAACCTGACCAACTTCAAGAAAGGCCAAGCTTAGGAGTTATTCTCTAAATATTGGGAAATAATTGTACAATATGATTTTGACTTGGGATGTGATAAGGGTGTCACCCACAAAATTGATACTGGAGATCATAAACCAATTTGATTATTCCCTATTAGATGCTCAAGATCATCAGAAGAAGCTGTATCCAAGGAGATTAATGAACTCCTCAATTGTGGCATGTTAGTACCTTCAAAAAGTCCATGGGCAGCACCAATTTTAATAGTGAAGAAAAAAGATGGAAGCAACTAATTAGTCATTGGTTATCAGAAGGTAAACAACATCACAAAGAAGGACTTGTACCCTCTGTCATGAATTGACAATGCCTTAGATAGGCTAGGGGGTGCAAAGTTCTCCTTGGAAATGGACCTTATCAGCAGATATTGGCAAATAGATCTTTCTCAAAGAGGAGTGCGAGAAATGTGCAATTGTAACCCAAGAGGGCATATTCCAGCTGACGAGAAAGCCTCAAGGGCTCTGCAATGCCCCAGCTACATTTCAACAGACAATGGACACAATTCTAGGAGATTTGAAGTTGTCATTTGTACTAGTGTACCTTGATAATATCAACGTTTTCAGACGCACCTTTGACAACCACCTTGAACACTTAGAAGAGGTTTTCAGAAGGCTAGCAGCTGCAAACTTAAAAATCAAGCCCAGAAAATTTTAGTCCTTCAAAGACCAACTGGAATACCTTGGATTTTTAATTGACAAAGTGGGTCTTCAGCCCCAACCTTCTAAGCTAGATGCCATCTCCAAAATGAATTGGCCCAAATATAAGCACAATATTCAAGTATTCCTAGGCATGATTGGGTACTATTGCCAGTTTATTGCTGATTTTGCACAGTTTAGGGATCCATTTTTCTATCTACTTAGAGATAAGGATTATTTGACTGGACTCCAACTTTCCAGAATGCATTTGAACAACTCCAATACGCCCTATTGGGTGCACCTGTTCTATGATACCCAGACTTTTAGTGTAATTTGTCATCCAGACTGAAGCATCCCTAACAGCAGTGGGGGCTGTGTTATCCCAAGTTGGATAGGACGGTGAAGAACATCCAGTTGCCTTTGCTAGTTGGACCTTAAATGTTTATGAAAGGAAATACACTGTGATAGAGCAAAAATGGTTAGCTATCATATATGCTTGCAAGCAATTTTGGGTCTATCTTCATGGAACTCATTTCAAAGTTGTTACCAGTCATGCTTCCCTAAGATGGTTGAACAACTTAAGAGAAACTGAGGGCCAATTAGCCCGCTGAGCATTAAAGCTCTAAGATTATGACTACACCATTGAGCATTGAGCTGGGGAAAAACATTAAACTCCAATTGCCTATCCTGACTACCCACCATTGCAACACTTATTTAGGCTTCAGTTGAATTGTTTTTGAAAATGGTCAATGGAGAGTACCAAGATGAGCCTGAATCCATCCAAAAGATATAATTGGATCTACAAAAAATACAACCATTGAAAATGAGACGCTTTACAAGATCATTGAGGGCAAGAAGTATATTTTCCCTAGACCCTTGGCTTGAACAGACCATATAATGGTGGCACATAAGGCCATATGGTATGGTGGATTCAAGAAAACAAAAGAGCATCTGAAGCAATTCTACTATTGGGAGTCAATGCATTTTGACATCCAAGAAATGCTAGGATGCTGTGCGGAGTTCCAAAGTGAAAACCCATTATGAAAAATTACATCTTATCAGCTTGTTCAGCCCAAGTTTTCCTGGCACACTGTATCTATTGACGTTTTCAGCCCATCTCCAACAAGCAATATGAAGGTCAAGTACATCACTATAGCAATTGACCACTTAATCAAATGTGTTAAGGCCAAGGCTATTCAGGAAGCTGGAGCAGCAACTACAGTTAAGTTCATTCTTGAAATATCATCCACAAGCATGGATGTCCCCAGGCTATTCTGACTGATAATGGAACCAATTTACCTCCAATGTCCTTGCCAAGCCAAATCAATTAATTGGAGTATAAGTTGTGCTTTCTGCTCCCTATCATCCTTAAACTAATGGTACTGTTGAGCGTGCAAACAGGACGTTGGTGAACATTATCAGGAAATTAACTTCATCCAAACCATTAAAATGGAGTACTTATCTAAGTTTAGCAATATTTGCCTATAATATCTCCTACCATTTGTCAACCAGGATGTCCCCTTTTCAGTTATTATATGGAAGACATCCATCCCTACCAATGCTGCTATATTTGGCCTTAGAGGAACCTGGCAAAAACACTTATACTCAATACATCAAGAAGCTTGCAGATGTTCTAATCAATCTACAATCTCAGGCCTTCAACAACAGTTTTGCAGTAAAAAAGGCCCAACATCAAAAGGACTTAGAAAATTGCTACAAATTGGATGAATTCAAGGTTAAGATGATGTCCTATTTTGTAACACCCATGGATTGGGCTGATTACATAAGTTAGATTGTATCTAGGTTGGGCCATTTGAAGTGATTGAGAAGACATCTAAGTTTATATAAACTATCAAGGATATTAAGACCAGCCATATATACAACCAAGTCCATGAAAAATTTCTAAAAAGTTTCAATAAGTAGGCCAATTAAGAAAAGAAAAAGTAAAAAAAGAAAAACAAACAAACAATAATATATATATGATAATTGTTCTATTCTAATTAATACTTTAGTTTGCACTTGAGGTTGGAGAGAGGATCCAACTTCAAAATTGATGGGCATTCAGGCCAAAATTAACAATAAGAGGATCCAACTTCAGACTCATTGAACGTTTGGGCCAAAGATAACAGATGCCAATGATCAATAAAGGCTAATCAAGAATCTTAGGGCTTATGTTCAAGACAAGTGGGGGGAAATGTCAAATTCTGGTGGTTGACTTGAAAATAAACCCTTCAACAACCATCATATTGGGCCAATTATCATCCCAATACTTGAGCTAATACTCTAATTCTTACCTCAAAGCCAATTGCAACTATACTGCTTGAGCTGAATATCTCAACTTTAATTCAATCAGGTAATTTATCAAAAAGCTTGGGCCAAATATGCTCACACATTATGGCCAATTATCACTGCATCAAATCTCAGCAATTGGTAGAATTATTGGGAACATTAACAAACATTCAGTATACAAAATCATTCAGGAACAACCCAAAGTTAATGTTTAAAAGTCCCATGGACAATCAGATGAAGATAATGTAATCAATTTTCCACCCTAGGGCAAAATTCATATGTTGATCCTTGTAATCAGCATGACAGCACTTGCACATGGACTTCCCAAAAGGGAGTACCTAGTGCTATTGAGATAGAGGCCTGCTGACGTTCTGATTAGGGGTTCTTCATCAACTTTAATTGATGCAATAATTTTACAGAAGTTGTATTTCATCAGCAATATGATGAAACTCAAATCAAGAAGATCCTAGGATGATTTTGCATGTTTCTGTTGCAATTTTTGTCTCTGAAATCCTCCCAATTTTGAGAATACTTTGCTACCAATAAACCTAAAAATAGGTTTCAGTCATATCAGTTTAAGGGCTGAGCTGAGGTGGTAAAATATCTGTTGAAATTTTGTTTTCAAATGTGGCCAGGAGATGCACTAGATGTATAAATACCAGTGCCTGGCCTAATGAATAATTATCTAATAAATACCATCTAATAAAAAATATTTATTTATCTCTTTCCTAGTCTTATCTGAATCCTAACTTTGGAGAAGTGTCAACAAGCTGAAATCAAATCCAAAGCTTGTATCAAAACCTGCCTCAGAAGAAGTTTCCAATTATGTTGGGAAAATTACACCTAAAATTGACCAGAAGATTTGGTTCTATTTTAATCTGCCTAGTGAATTTCCTAACA
This sequence comes from Massospora cicadina, assembly GCA_022478985.1. Classification (NCBI taxonomy): domain Eukaryota; kingdom Fungi; phylum Entomophthoromycota; class Entomophthoromycetes; order Entomophthorales; family Entomophthoraceae; genus Massospora; species Massospora cicadina. The sequence goes on from JAKSZP010003165.1 coordinate 54,060, forward strand.
GTTTGAATACTGTAAGCCACTGGCAGAATTGAGGATCATTTAAAGGAACTTCATCCTGATTAAGTGTGCAGGATAATAATTATTAAGTGAGCGATCTTCAGAATATAACAGGTGGACTGATTCATCATTAATTTGTCCATGGGCACCTGAATTGCAGTTTTGACACAATTACACTGATTGAGTGGTGAAGTCTTGATCAATGGGTAATGGGAGTCTCCCTAGACAATCCCATGTAGGGACAGTCCCAAGTGGTCAGTAACAGGTTTGGGATGCCCAACCCACCCACACCTGATTGCTCTGACATCTGTTTGGCCATACAGGGTTTGATGGATTGAAATTTCAATGCCAACAGGGAGGGTTTTATGCTAACAGCTATTTTGCCAAAGGTTTGCTGCTGTTGGCTATATTCACTGAAAGTTTGATACTGTCAGCTACCTTTGCTAAGGGTTTGATGCTGTCAGCTATATTTGCTCTGTCCATCCTATACTGATCTCAATTTGCTGAACCCTCAATGCAGATTTCTTCAATATGCCATAACAATTTCTAGTTGTTAGTAAAGGGATGGGTGGCAGAATTTTTAAAGGGTAGGCTATGACCCATTGCTTGTCCACCACATGGGCAAGGTTGCCTTGGGAGATGAGAGGGGCAGCTGGCCTCTTTGGACCTTTTTTAGATAGGAAAGGGAAAGCCAGTTGGTCAAGCGTAGGGGACGCTCCCCTAAAATTACACATATGCATGTCCCATTGCCCTTGATAACGCTCTTTTAATGTCTTTAGTTCTTGATGGAAGCATTCCCCCTGCTCATCACTAACATCCTCAAGGTTTTCAGAAAATTGATGAAGATGGTTATTTAGGAAGTGCATCTTAATACTCATATTGTATCTAAGATTGCAAAATGCCTTTAGCATCCTTTAAACCAGAAATACATAGTTTGCTGCTTTCTTGTTACCAAGGAAGTTGTTAGTAAACTGCTACAAAAGATATCCGTGATGCTCTCTCCTTTTAATCCATTTTTCTGACAAATTACTTGTCACATATATGTGATCAAATATGAGGACCATCAAATACACCTGCTTTTATTTTGTCAAATGACAGACCAGGAAAAGCAGAAACTATGTGTTGAAAACATTCATTTCAGTATTCAGAGCCTTTACAAACTGCTTCATTAAGCCAAGATTGATATGAAGCTGGGGGAAGATGATATTTGAATTCAGGCATTGAAGTGCTCACTGATACATTTTTTCACCTGAATTACAACTATAAATTTTGTAGGAGAAGTAATATTCTCAACTGCAGAAACAAATATTAATAGGGGATTGTAGACTACTTAGACTTAAAATATGTAAATTTTAGTAATAATTAGAAAACTGGATTTTATATGATTTTATTAAGTTGATATTGAGGGTCAAAGAGTGAACCCTCTTAATATCTCAATGCTTAGTATTTAATCATATTGAGGCTTGAAGTTCAGATTAGGCTAGTAATAACAAATTAGGGAATATTTGGATTTGACCTATTGGAGCTCTTGAGACTTGCCTCACTTTGATGGAATGGCTGATAGATGGCAATGGTTGGTAAGATAAATCCATGAGGTAAGGATTTAATATATTTGACCCAATCATTGGGCAGGAAAATACTTGTACCTTGTGGGAACTGCTCCAGCTCTATAAAAGAGGCCAGTCTCTGTGGTGTAGTTTGAACTAAATTTGCTGTAGGATGTGGAGGGGCCTCTTAATAGCTCCTCTGATTCCGCTGACAATTTGGCATAACCCTGATAATAACCATAGGCCTATTTGGCCAAGGAGTGAGGAAAATATATTGCCTTAATTTGAGGGGTTCCATTAAATTGGACAGGGTCTTTTGTCTGATATTATTGCTATTTATATCTGAAATATTCTTTTCACAATATTGGACTTATAATTATCTGCCTGATTATTATGCCTTGGCTGTATTGCATGAAACTTTGAGCATGCACAGGAAAACTGACTTCATATTTGGAATCACCAATGCCAAAATACATAGAAACAGTTGAAAAATCTCACACAACAGATAAATTTCTTTTGCTCTACTGTGTTATTTAAAGGTACAAGAGTATCAGACAATAGATAACCAAATTTCCATATTGTTTAAGGTTGAGCGCCTTTCTAAATAGGCTTAACTGGGGGCTTTTAAGAAAAAACTATTTTATTTTCTTATCTACATATAGAATTAATGTTTATTTATCATGTATAAATTCCTATAGAATTCATCTGATTGAGGTGAAACTTTGGTGAGTTGTTGTGCACATGCCTGTGAAGGTCTCTGAATTAGTACAACCATTTTACAATAGTAAAATAAAAAAGCTTTATATGTAAGAGGTGAAAATCTACTTAAAAAATTTTCATTCACTGACTGATTGACTGACATCTGAAACCTTCGAGTCTGATAGGATCAAGCTATTTGGTTGAGTGGGTGAGAATTGGCGAATCTTATCGAATCTGAAATTATCGAGCCTGATGGGTTCAATCTATTTGGGCGAGTGGGTTAGAATTGACAAATATCATTGAATAATTCACCAAATTGCTCACCTGAAGCTAATCGAGTCTGATAAGTTTAATCTATTTGGGTGAGTGGGTGAGAATTGGCAAATAAGATCGAATCTGAAACTATCGAGTATGATAGGTTCAATCTATTTGGGTGAGTTAGTGAGAATTGGCGAATCTTATCTAATAAATAACTAATTGCTCACCCGAAACTAAATAAAAATCAGTATTGGAGTTTAAGTAGATTAAGTAGTTAGCATAATCAGCTCACCCGCCACGAGGGCAACAGCGAAGCTGTTAGTCTGAGTGGCTCGAGAGTAGTGCTGGCACAGCCTATAGGCTGTGTCTGTGAGCTTCATCTGATAAACTTTAAATACTGTAGTGAAGCACGGGTATCTGGATGTTAGGTTTATAAATTTTAAAAACCTGCCTAATTTGGTTCACCTAGTTAATAAACTACTTTTGGCAAGTTAAGTAGAATTTGATTTAGTAGTTTGGAAGATATGTCACATACTCAATGATTTTAAGTATAAAGTGATGTTTTGGGTAGCAGTTTGGTGTTATTTGATTGATTCAATAGGTTTATTTTGTTTGGCTGAGTGGTTGATGACTTTTGGTCAAATTCATAGGATACAGCTTAGTTTTAAGGTGATTAGTTATTAGTTGATTTGATAAGTTCAGTTAGTTTTAGCTGAGTGGTTGGTGGGTTTGGTTGCTTCGATTGAGCAATTAGATTTGGCCGAGTAGTTGTTGCTTAACTATATATAAAAGCTAAATTAATCAATTCGAATCACCTGAAATTCTATAGAAACCGTAGCGAAGCACGGGTAACTCCGCTAGTTGCTTATAAAAATTAATATAGTAAGTTATTCACAGAGATTATAGTAAAGGTAACAGCTTATAACAGTACCCCAATTAAGGGGTTTTTGATAATCATTTTGCTAATTTATGTAAACTTTAACCCAGTTATACCATATTTTTCTAATATGAAAATATCTATATTTTGCAAAGCATATATCAGATTACCTTTTCTTTAGATATTTACTGAGAATCTTAATTCATAATCTGTCATTAAATAAGCAAGTATATCACTAGGTAAAAAAGTTCAAACAGAAATAAAGCTGCACAGAAAACAAAAATATAAATAAAGTAATGATATCAAAATTTAATGTGATGCCAAATAAAAGTAAAAGAATGTGTGCGAAGCCATAGATAAGTTAGTAATGAATGTAGTGTTTGATTACGAATCAAAATTTCGGCGCTATTTAACTTCATGATATAGGACACAAAAACGAGTTACTGGCATTCGATTTAGAGTTTATTGAAAATAGTTGTTTATTCGAGGTAGGAAGACCATGGAACCAACTCTACCGAAACTTGTTGAAAATAGTTTTGGTTCTAATTACCTTATAAGCTTGTTGATAAGATCGTTACTATTAAAGTCATGGAGACCGAAAATAGTAGTCCAGGGCTTATAAAACTGCAAAACACTTTAGAAGGTAGTACCTTAAATTAAATGAGTTGTCCTATTTTCTAATTATTGCTGAGAAGGCCATGAGGATAGGGTTTGGCAAGTAACTTGGAAACCAAACGATTCTTCCTGTATCGCATCCTGTAGCGGGGACAGAACAGTTAGGATCTGGCAAAAATCTGGTAGTACATGGAAATGCTTGCATATTCTAGACGGAGCTCATACACGCACCATAAGATCCGTTTCGTTTTCACCAGTAGGAAATTTTATTGCCTCTGCTGGATTTGATTCAACAACTGCTATATGGGAGAAAGAGTTCAACAACCGTAAACTATATTTTTAAAGTCAACTGTTTCATTAACACCTTGTTTATATTTATTTTTTAAGGCTACCTTTTTACTAGCAATTTTAGAGTATGGCTGCATTGCGAATTTAGAAGGTCATGAGAGTGAGGTGAAATCCGTTGCGTTCTCAGCCTCCGGTAGTTTGTTAGCTACTTGTAGTCGAGACAAAAGCGTTTGGATTTGGGGAGGTTTGCATTGTAAGATGACCTTTCTTAATTTGTTCTGTTTAGTTGAAAATGATGGAGCGTTTGAATGTTTAAGTGTTCTTCAAGAGCACACCCAAGATGTTAAAAAGGTTGTTTGGCACCCTCAATTAGATGTAAGATTTTAATTGTATAATAACCTGCTTGCTCAGCTTCTTGCTTCCGCTAGCTACGATAATACAATTAAAATTTGGCGTGAGGATGAGGACGATTGGGCATGTGTCTCTACTTTAGACGACCACAAGTCTACGGTTTGGGCTGTTGATTTTAATAAAATGGGCACTCATCTAGGTAATCCTCTTGTTGTAGTCTTTTATTAGTTGTAGTTTCGGCTAGCGATGATAATTCTATCAAGATATGGCATCGAGCTGTCGGTAAGGCTTAAGCTGTAAATATTTGTCAACTTTTAGTTGGCTCGTCTCACGAAAGGTGGGAGTGTATCCAAACTATAAGCGACTGCTTTTCCAGGACAATTTATTCAGTCTCTTGGAATAAAGATGTTCCTTTCGGGCCCATAGTTACTGGCTCAGCTGACAACGCTATTCGAGTATTCCTTTCTCCAGATTCTAATGTAAGTTTATGATGGATATTGGACTCACTTATAGAACTTTTCGGAATATGCGCTTTCTGCTACAGTTGCCTCTGCTCATGGCGCGTTTGACGTAAACACAGTAGCTTGGAGTTCGTCTCCAGACGATGACAAAGTATTTGTATCTGGAGGCGACGATTGTGTTATACGCATTTGGAAGTACTCTTTACAGATATAGGCGTGCCACATCTGTTCTTTTGATTTTAGTTGCGAGCGGAAGTTAGCTATAAACAACTAAGCTTAGAACATAATACTGTATATTTTAGTAATTAAAAACTTTAGCAATTTATCCAAACTGGTTTATGGTTTAAATTTCATTTGGTTGAACTTTTTGCTAAATAGTATCAATTTAAAATGTAAGCTTATAAGACAATTAATTAGTAGAAGATTTTATTTCTGTATAAAGATTAATTTTTCAAAATGAATTTCTTCAGATCTGCATTAGATTTTACGACTTATTTAACATTGGCCAACTTACTCATTCAATTTACTTATGAAGCTATATATTTTAGGAATATGTTGTTTTACCAGAAGCAGTTGCAAGCTTCTATAACGATAAGTTATGGTGGAGTATAATCAGGATTGGGTTTAACTATATTAAAAAATAGTAGCAGTTTTTTGTCCAGAAAAGCTTGGCAAAAATACAGTTATCTTGGCTTAAGATTAGATACATATGTTGTAAAAGAAAAAGGTATTGCATGAGGCTAGAAACCGAGCTGCAAAAATCTTTGTCTTAGCCCTCTTAAGATAGCAGAATTTAATTTGTATTATCTAGACTATATAGCTGATTTGTATTTTTGACAATATATATCCTTTAGCTGGGATCTGTTGAAAATTTGGGTAACGCGTCAGGCTGAGATATTATCACTGTGTGATATTATACAATGATGACAGTAATAGTATTGGTGCAAATAAAGGTTTTCAGTTGATTCGATAGGTTCAATAGTTTTGCTAAACAATTGGTGATTTGTTTGATTTGATAGGTTTGTTGGGTTAACTTAACAATCTATATATATAAAAGCAAATGTGTGTGTGCGTGTGTGTTTGTGGGTGCGCGATGCCCAGCCAAAACTAGAGCATGTAGAGCTCTGAAAATTTGGCTATAGGTGGACGGGAGGGGGTCCGTGTGCACCTCAGCCCGATTTTTAATTTTCATAGTAAAAAAGTTTTATATGTAACAAGTTAAAATTTTATATGTTTTTAATGGAAATCGGCATATTATTACGGCCGAGAAGTTTATGTTCGATTGATTCGGTAGGTTAAATGGTTTTGTCGAGCGGTTGGTGGGTTTGTGTTGATTAATAAGCTTAACGATTTAAATAAAGTTAGTGATTTAATTTTGATAAGTTAATTGGTTTTGGTAAGGGGTTGGTGATTTTGGTTGTTTCGATACATTTAGTTTTGGTTTACGAGGCGGTTGGTGATTGGTTGATTTTTAATCTAATGGTTTTAGCTAAGTGGTTTAGTGGTTTAGTTAATTCGATAGGTTTAATTGGGTATGGCTGAATGGTTGGTAAATTTATATTTTGAATTTTATTCGAGGTGGGCCGACCTGAGGACGATACCGCACCGATTAGGGAAGTGAAGAAAATGGGAAAGGAGGATAAAACCCGGAAAACCTCCATGCGCGGCGTATGATAAGCCAGGAACTCCATGGACCGCCTTTGCTATTCGCTATCTCAGTTCGGGGCATTGGCGCGCAAAACCAACACAGTCAAAATCGTCCCCTACCCAAAGTCCATTACCGGGATCGAACTCGGGAGGCAGTGGTAAATTTATATTGATTCAGTATAATTTGATTACTTAATTTTGTCGAAGACTGTCTACAAATATAAAAAATATAAGATTATTAGATAAACTTTAAGCCCACAAAAAATCTGTAAACTTGGTATCAACAAGAATCATCCTAAAATTTTATTTACAAAAGAATCAGTATGTTAATTTGCGTATATAGATGCATTATCTCGAGCAAATAACCAAAAATCACCAAACTTGGCACAAGTATTCTATAAAGTTTGGGAACGGAATGCTAATATGTAATTATTTAATATAATCATATAAATTTAAATATCAGTTCTATATAAGATCTAGAACATATATTTCTAATAGTAATTATATAGCAATTTGGCTGGGTATTTTCATATTCATTTAATTCGATTTTTTCATAGGTTTTGATAAGGGGTTGGTAATTTTTGGCTGTTTTGTAAGTTCAATAATTGGTTTTTGCTGAGTGGTGGTTTATTTTTTGGTTGATTCGATAGGCTCAATAGTTTCAGGTAAGTGATTGATATTTAGTTAATTTGGTAGGCTTAATAGATTTTAGCTAAGTGGTTGGAGGTTGGAATTTTTAATAGGTTTAATTGTTTCTGAACTTATTGATAGCTATCTACTAATATAAAGGCTAAAATAAATTAGAATTTGATTGATTTGATAGGTTTATTTTATCTGGCCGAGTGGTTGATGGTTTTTGGTCGAATCGATAGGATACAGTTTAGCTTTGGGGGTGATTAGTTATTAGTTGATTTGATAAGTTCAGTTAGTTTTAGCTGAGTGGTTGGTGGTTTTGGTTGCTTCGATTGAGCAATTAGATTTGGCCGAGTAGTTGTTGCTTAACTATATATAAAATCTAAATTAATCAATTCGAATCACCTGAAATTCTACAGACACTGTAGCGAAGCACGGGGAACTCCGTTAGTAAAATAATAAACCATTATCTGACAAACTTCGGAGGTAAATAATTTACTCTACTTGGAAGGAACGTGCCCAACAATCGAACCATGTTCCTGAGTTTTCTTTTATCTAATAACTAGTATCAAGATACCTGTGCTTCACTAGAGTATTTATGCTCACCAGATGATTCAGATCATTATTTTAGATTTTATATACTGGTGTTACTCGGCATTGACCAGGTTTAATAACCAAACAATTCAAATTGAGTATTTTAGATTTTATATCATAGATAAACCACTAAACTGCTTAGCTAAAGCTATTGCGCATACCAATTCAACCAATCACTAACTACCTGGTAAACCCAAACCAAACTTATCAAATCGA
>JAKSZP010003166.1:0-62135 GCA_022478985.1 Massospora cicadina
GGGCGCTCAGGCGTCAATACTGGTCATAAAATTCATTGTTGTGGTTTAACTGCGCCACTTGGGCTTCGTGATTAAACCTCATGGACTCTGAAGCATTAATAGAAGTTTGAGTGATATTGCTGACTCAAGATTCGGTGACTCCTCTTTCCTCTAAGAAATTTTCAAAGATAAGATGTAATCTGTCATTTAGCTCTTGTGCTAATTTGGCTACCCAGTCATTAGCCCAAGTGGCTAAGTTGTAATTTGCCTCCAAACTAGAATGGACCTCAGTGAAGTTGGCTTCTAATAGCTCATTTAAAATGTGGCCCTCCTGGGTGGAGTTGCGAGAGAAGTTCACCAACTCAGTAATGGCTGCATGATGGCAGGCGATTGTCATCTGAAAATTCCTAGAGGTGGGATGTACAATTTTAATCTAGTATTGGGTGATATTCTCTACCCCAATTAAATTGTTTAGGATCTGAGCTACACTTAATTGATGATAAGCAAGATATCTCATCCACAACACATCAGGCTGTCATTGGCAGTAAAAAGGGTTGCTAAGATTGTCCACGGGCCCTTGTCCTATTTGATACCCTCTTAACAACTGCTACTCAAGACGTTCCAGCTCTTCATGTGAAATGGGATCTTTGGGATAAGTAATAATGGGTACATCCTCCCACTTAATCTGGGACACACTCATTTTGGTATTCCCATTGGGCCCGGCGATGGTTCTGAATAATTGATTGGGATTGCTCCCCTGTTCAGCGCAGTCACCATCTGCGGTCCCAGCCATGAGCGCCACTTGTTGAATTTTGGTTTCTGCTTCAGCGGGCTAGTTCTTCTTTAGGTGTGGAATGCAGTTTTGTGCGTCTATTGTGTGATGACAATAGACAGGATAGTGATTATAATTTAAGATATAGCTTCTTGGTAGCACTTAAATTGTATACCCTGTAGTTTACTTGGACGATAGCATGCCGCCCTGATCTTACTGATTCCAAGTAAATACTGACTAATACAAAGTAAAATACTAAACGCAAAAAGTTTATAAGTTAAATTATAAACTAATCCAGTAGTTGAATGATCTTTATTAGTGTCAACTTAAGGGTTATTTATAGGGTTCAATGTTCACCACATCTTACCCAGGACATCTCATTTTCAGTGGCACTTGACCACATAAAAATTTTGTAAGAACGTCTACAAATACTTTGACTCAGGGCATCATGCTCAGCCTCAGGGTCAGAGTAAACACTGTCATAATTCTCGATATGATGTTTTGTACACATCTTCAAAATAGCTGAACTGATTCACTTTCACATGTAATTGTAGCAAATACCAAGGTGATCCATATCACTAATTAGTAATTAACTTGATAAAAAACTTGACTGACATTAAAAACTAATTTTGACATAGACCAACAAAGCCCACGTGCCCAAGTCAATAAGTCAAAACTTAATTTAAGTCTAACCTAACCATCAAAGCCCTTGAGCCCGTATCATCATAGTCAGTTATTATTAAGTGAAATCGCTAGGCTGAAAATCCCAAGTTCAGATATACTTAGGATACACCTGAACCATAATTGCTGATATCTGATATGATCGAATATTTGATGATTAGGTCCAATCAATTACTCAACAAATACTATTTCTATTGATGCAGTGGGCCATTTGTCCAGTATATCAGGACAATATAATATATCATTGTGGCCATCGATCATCTCATCAAGTGGGTGGTGGCCAAAGAGATCCAAGATTTGGGCTCCAGGATGACAATTAAAGTTTATTTTAGAAGATATTAGTTATCTCCATATATGCCCCCTGTTCCTAATGATGGGCAATGGAACCAAATTTAAATCTCAAATGCTTTTTAAAACTCAATGATTTGATGGGTATATGTGGATACATTATGCACAACCTATCACCCCAAACCAATGACACCTTGTATTGAGTAATTTACCCTCATTGAAATTTTATGCAAGAAAAATGGGTAAGGCTTCTAGATGGAACCTTGTCTTACCTTCCGCCAATCTTTTCTGTAACATCTCATATCACTCAGCCACAGGGCATTCTACATTTGTTTACCTATGGGAAACAAATAGAAATTCCCTAATCTTGTAAACATGCATGGCTCAATAAAATGTAATCCTGGTACCTATTTAAAGGATGTCAGTGCTAAAGTTCTCTTGACTGGCGCCGGGGTTCGAGGTGGCTCAAAGCTGGAAAATTGGAAGTGAGTACTGAAGAGGAAATGGAAAAATCAAGGTTAGTTTACCGAATATTTTATTAATTCAAAATGCTTCAGATTTATAGGGTGTGTGGGGACTCAATGCCTTCGGGACCTTCAGAGCCTCATCCAATCAGGATCTTTAGTAACCTTCCAGAAAGGCCTCCTTGAGGGCGTCCTCAATGGATATCATCGCTCACCTGACTGAGAAGGTGGAAAGCTCGCTCCACGTGACTCAGTACTAGGTAAGGTTGATCCAGAAAGAGTTTTATCTTGGCTGGAATCAATGACCAACTCAGTACGGCCTGATTCAGAAGATGGGAATTTGAGACAATTTGTATCTCAAATCTCGATAAGGCCCCCTCCAAGATCCTGTTGGAGGGGGAAGTACAGCCGGAGGAACTGACCATGCACTTGGTTTACCACAGTCCCTTGCTTGGTATTGGCAATGGAGTATTCAGACTTCACATTGTGTATCACTTTGTAGGGCCCAGACCACAGTACAACGAGCTTGTTCTTTTGGCCTCCAGGTCAATGATGTTAAAAGAGAATGTGGTCTCCTATTTGAAATTCTGGTAAGGAGGGTCGTCTGAAATTAAATTGGGATGTCTCTCTTCAAGTGGTGATAACAATGCCTTGAGTGGCTTGGGCTTGGAGCCAGAAAATTTCTTTGGCAAGGGCCCTCATATTTAAATTGGCGTTCTCAGGAGTGAAGGCTTCGAACAGGGGCTGGACGCTACTGGGTAGCTGTGGGGCCCGCCCATACAGGGCTTTGAACGGGGATATTTTGATAACACGGTGGTAGCTTATTTGGTATGCAAGCAGGGCGCTGGGCAAATAATGGTTCCAGTGGCCAGGATCTGAGGCAGCCAACTTCCGCAGGATGGAGATGAGAGTTCCGTTAGCCCTTTCTACCACCCCATTAGTAGAAGGGTGGTAGGGAGCAGCAAAACTCTGGGTGGTTCCAAATAGTGAAGTTAGCTCCTGTACTACCTGGGAGGTGAAGTTCAAACCATTGTCCGAGAGCAAGTTCAGAGGGCACCCATGCTGGGTGAAAATGGAGCGAACAAGGAACAAGGCGGTAGCCTTATCCGCGGCTGCAGGAACTGAGATCGCCTTAACCCACTTAGTCAGATGGTCTATGGCAAGAATAATATACTTGTGACCAGGTAGACCAGTGGGGAGGGGACCCACCACGTCAATACTGATGACATTGAAGGGCTTGGTTGGTGCAACGACAGAGTGCTGATAGCGAGGGTTGGCCTGGTCTTGAGATTGGCAGGTCATGCAGGCTTCCAAAACCTCTTGGATGGCTTCAACCATTTGGTCCCAGTAGCAGCATGACTTCAGCCACTCATAGGTCTTCTTGACCGCACCATGCCCAACAGTAGTGTGGCCTTCCAGGATGACGTCAGTATGAGAGGAGGGTCAGATGTAGGGAAGCTACTTCTTGTTGACTATCTTTTAGAGTAGCCCATCCTTGATCTGAGTGTCTTGAGTCATCCGGCGGAGTTCAGCTTGGACCTGGGGGGATTTCAGCTCCCAACGTTCAGGCTGCCCTATTAAGCCATAGAGCCAATCCTCCTCCGGGGTCAGGACTGCGAATACTGGCATCCTGGAGAGTCCGTCAGCGTTCTAATGAATAGCACTGGCACAATGGATGATAGTGAAGTCATAGCTTTGCAGTCGTAGGGCCCACCTGGCCAGCCATCCATCCGGGTCTTTCATTTGCTACAGCCATCGAAGGGAAAAATGGTCAGTAATGATAGTAAAATGGGTGCCATAGATGTAGGGCCAGAAATGCTTGATGGCTAAAAGAACAGCTAGTTATTCCCTCTTGGTGATGCTGTAGTTTTGCTCAGCCTTGCTTAGGGTCTTGCTAAAATAAGATATGGGATGGTCAACCTGGTTCTCATCATGCTGAGCCAGGATAGCCCCCACAGCGACGTCACTAGCATCTGTGAACAGCATGAAGGGCTTGTTGAAATGGGGATGAACTAGAACAGGTTTAGTACATTAAGCTGTACGTAGGGCGTTGAAGGCCTGTTCCTGCTCTGGTTGCCATTCAAATGGAACATTTTTTTAGGAGGTAGAACAATGGCTTAGCAAGGTTAGCAAACCGAGTGATGAACTGACAGTAATAGCCCACCATACCTAGGAAGACTTGAATATCTCGTAGGCTCTGGGGGCGCGACATCTTTTCTATAGCATCGACCTTATTGGGGATAGGTTGAATGCCACACTTGGAGACCTTATGGCCTAGAAACTCTAGCTCAGGCTGGAAGAAGGAGCACTTCGAGAGCTTCAGCTTGATGGAGGCCTTCCAGAGATGCTCAAAGACTTCCTTAAGGTGCTCGACATGTCTGTTTAAGTTTGCAAAAAATGGTGATGTTGTCCAGGTAGACCAGGACACAGGAGAGCTTCAGGTCCCCAAGGATCCCATTCATGGCGCACTGGAAAATGGCTGGGGCATTGCAGAGGCCTTGGGGCATCCTGGTAGGCTCAAACAGCCCTTTGTGGGCGATTAGAGCACACTTGGCTCAGTCTTTGGGAGCGAGCTCGACCTGCCAATACCCGTCGTCGAGGTCCATGGCTGAGAAGTACTGGGAACCTGCAAGCAGTCGGAGCGAGTCATTGATACGGGGCAGAAAATAGCTGTCCTTCTTGGTGATGGAGTTGAGATGTCAATAGTCCGTCACCACCAAGTACTTGCCATCCTTCTTTTGGACCAGCAACAGCGGGGAGGACCAAGGGCTACGCGAGGGAACCAAGAGCCCCATGTTGAGCAGCTGTTTGAGTTCTACCGTGACCTGGGCCTCTTTGACCTTGCTCTTGTGGTAAGGCCAGGACCAAAATGGGGGGGCGTCTCCAGTTTCTACATGGTGGAGGACTCCTTTCATCCTTCCAAAATTGTAGGTTGAAGTGGAGAAGAGATCTGAGTATTCCTCCAGGAGCTCCTGAACCTTAAGTTACTGTTCATCAGAGAGGTCCTTTCCTATGTTAGCGTTGACCAAGTTAACTGAGGATGGTGACTCCAAGCCAAGGTCCCTCAATTCCCCAAAGCTTCGGACGTCAGCAACAGCCCCCATCAGCAATAGGCGAACGTAAGTGGCAGGCTGGTTAGGTCCTATAACTTTTGGTTTGTCAGTCAGGTTGGCTAGCAACACTGATATCAACCTGACGTACGCTGGATTAAGGATTCTGGGGCAGGTCAGCGCTTCCTTGGGAGATGGGTTATCCAGACCTCAGACCTCCAGTAAATACCCTGAGGGAATGTTAATGTGGACCCAGGTGTTGACAATGACCTGGGATCCTGGAGGCACGGTAGTGGTCTGGGGCAAGTAAATCAGCATCCCCTCAGATCCATCCACAGCAGGAGGGGAAGCCAGACTCGAGAGCCCCAGAAGTGGTACTCAAGCCGATCAATCTGTCCTTCAGTCTCTAGTAGGCAGGCTCAGGCCTTGACATCCACCCTAGAGTCATGGGAAGTTTTAAAAACCAGAGGGACTCAGTGTCCTAGAAGAGAGAGGAAACCTCCGTTGTAGTGGATAACAGCCAAATAGTATCAAAGAAACTGGGTTCTGAGGAGTAGATCATAGCTGGTGTTGTCCAAAGTGATGGTGGTGGTATCCAAAGCGAGCTTCCCGAACCAAATCAGTAGAGAGGAATAGGCTCCTATGGATCGGGTGCACTTAGGGCCAGCCAGGCCATAATCCATGTAGTGCAGCATGTCGGGGGCAACCTTGATGCGTTTCATCAGCTTGGAAGAGATAACGTTCATGGGGGAGCCACTGTCAATTATGGCGTAAACTGGAATCTTGTGGACCCAGATGGCGACTTGGGTGACCAAATTTCCAAACTGAGGCGGCAACTTAAGGAACATAGGAGAATCATCAGAAGAAGAGTAAGCAGTATCAATGTCTTTATTGTCATTAGATACCGCAGCTACTTCTTCAGAGTTAACGGCTTCTGGTTTGTGCGTAGGGGTTACTTGAGGCTGGACAGGGGTGTCAGCATGGAGCGCCTCGTCCTTCATGCTGACTGCCCTTTTCCCGCCTCTTCAGCTAGACGTTTCCAACAAGTTTTGCCACTATGCCTAAAGCCATTGCAATAGGTGCACTGCGGATGGAAGGTTTTCTGATTCTCAACTACATGGACCCTAGGGCGGTTAGAGGGGCCTGTGGGCGCAGCCTTAGAGTTTAGGATCGTGGCAGGGATCTCATTGAGGGCCTCCTTGATTTCTCTGATACAAGTGAACCCATTCTTCTTCATGATCATGTGCATATGGACCTCAGGATAGGACCCCAAGGCGGAGATGACGGCGGTAATGGCGTCATCAGGTGTATACGGCTTGTCATAACCAAAGGTTGAGCCTGAGCGTAGAAACAGTTGGAAAATTCCATAGGGTTTTCTCCTTTGTTAAGTTGAATGCCCATGAACGCTTGCTTCTAGTTGGCCAAGGTTTGGTTACTGCCAAACTCTTGGATCAGGGCGGTGCATACTTGTTCCCAGGTGTTATACTCCTTCAGATGGGGAGTCATAATTTCCCAGGTGGTACTGTCTTGGCATGAGTGGATGTGCTTCACCTTTTGTCAGTTGGTGGCCTCCTCCATGGAACTCTCGTAAGCATACAAGAAGGGGGCGATGCTCTCCCATTCAGGGGTGAACTTCTCCTTGAAGCTAGGTTTAAAGTTATCGACAATAGGAGTAGAGAAGGCGTTAACACCTGGGATAGGCATCAGCTCTGAGATCTCCGTTTTGACATACTCTCGAGGAGCCCTTTGTTCTAGCTGCCTCCGCAACCCTTCTAAGTCTTCTTGGATTATTCCCAGTTTTGACTGAGGGTGGAAGCGGACGCCTTGCTGGTAACCTGCTCCTTTAAGGACTAAATCTAGGCGTTCTGTAGTTGATGATGGTTTTTGATGGTGGCCAACTGGGTTTTGAACCCACAACAAATCATTTTGAGTTGGGAGATGTGAGCGTCAGTGAGCCTTGTGAAAGCGCTGAGGTTATCCATTTCATCCTATAGCACTTTGATGGAGACCCTGGGGTTGAGGGGAACACCGTCCATTAGAAGCTTGCACCCAAGGCCACCTGTTGGATCTGGTCCCGCAGGGTGGCCAGAGCAGTTATTACATCCTTTCGCCAGGGGTCTTCAGGTTCTCCTGAGGTGGGGGGCCAGAAGGCCCTTAAGGCCCACAAGGTCCTTCGGGTCCTGCTGGCCCCTGTCACCCTTCTGGCCCCCTGGGACCTTCTGGCCCCCTAGGCCCTTCTGGTCCAGCAGCTGCGGGGGAGTAGTCATGAGAGGCCAGCTCTCAGTAGTGCTGCTGTAGGGATCGTAGCAATTCTTCAGCTTGTTGCAATCGTTGGGTCCATGTCACTTCAAACTGCTGAGTATTTTGGCAAAACTGCTCCTCAAGGTAGCCGAAGATGCCACTATCTATTACCACCAGTTGGTCACAGATTTTGTTAATTAGCCGACAGTTATTGAGGATAGCTTCATGATTGTCATGCATGAAGGAGGAGGCCGCGTTGTAGAAGTCAACCATATACGAATGTAAATTTTGGGTGAGCCCTAGGTGTCAGGAAACCTCCTGATGGTGTAATCCTACGAGCTGGAGGAGGTGATGAATTGCGGGATGAACGAAATTACAAAGGTAGTGATCAGGTCCCAAGGTAAGCTCCCCAGCAGGTAATGCGGCTGAGGAGTATAGGTCATGCATTATGGATGGCATGGCGGAAGCGCAGGAGTGGCTGGAGTGGACACCCTCAGTGTAAATGCTAAGGATTAGTTGTTCAATGACATTGTGGGAGTGTTCGACCTGAAGTTGATATTGGCCTCCATCTAAAGAGCAGCGAGAATTGGAAGGCGGCGCGGAATTCTAGCCTTTCCAGCTGCGAGGGCAGTGTTGTGAATTGAGAAGAACTAACCCATTGAGAAACGCTCCTCAATTGACCAGTTGTTTGGTCTTCAGGGTTGTTGTTGGTTTCCATTTTGTGATTGACGTTTTCACTGGGTCAGCTTGGAGCCCCCTGTAGTGAGCACCACTTTGTCAGCGCTAAAGTTCTCTTGACTAGCGCCAGGGTTTGAGGTGGCTTGAAGCTGGAAAATCAGAAGTGAGTACCAAAGAGGAAATGGAAAAATCAAGGTTAGTTTACTGAATATCTTATTAATTCAAAAAGCTTCAATACTTATAGGGTGCATGGGTTCGATGCCTTTGGGAACTTCAGAGCCTCATCTGATCAGGATCTTTATTAACCTTCCAGAAAGGCCTCCTTGAGGGCGTCCTCAATGGATATCGTCACTCATCTGACTGAGAAGGTGGAAAGTCCACTCCATGTGACTCAGTACTAGGTAAGGTTAATCCAGAAAAGTTTTATCTTGTCTGGAATTGAAAACTGACTCAGTATGGCCATATTCAGAAGATGGGAATTTGAGATGATTTTTGTCTCAAATCCCAACAAAGGACTTGATTAGATTTTTGATTCAACTGCAAAACAGAGCCTAGTCTATTGATTTGGCTCAGAAAGTAAGCTCTTGGAAGTGCAATAATGAGGTATGTTGGACCTTAACCCACTTTGTTGTTGGAAACGGTTTGTATCATGACTTCATGGGTTTAGATGAACTAGAAACTGGATTATATTTTAAAAGGGTTTTTATGAGATCATTGAGAAGACATCAACAGATGTCTAAACTCTGAAAGATTCGGTTAAAGGTCTCCCTATATAATAAAGCATGCTAAATTCCTAAAACAATATCAGCAGATCTCCAGGCCTACAGCCCCATACTCTCAATAAGTTAGTTGACCCCTCACACCTTTGCTAATCAATTTGGTCAATTGGGGAAAAAGTTTTAATTGGATTAACTAACCATCTGAAACATTATTTTAATTATATTAATGTCATACTTTAACTAATAACTAGATTGCGGTTTTGATTAGCCAGCATATCACCTCAGCATATGGGATGCGTTTTTAATTGTAAAATCCTAGCTTGTTAGGTTGCCACTAGTTAAATTCCTAAAATTACCAATATAGCATTTCACATTCACTAAACTTATTGGCATATATGCTGAGTCTTGATCATCTTATCACCTCCTAAATTGTTTAATGTATAGAACTATGATGCCCCATGTTGGCGTAAAACAATCATTATTAGGGTTCTATAATTATCCAAAACATCCACCAGTAATTTGAATATAACCAGAGGATTGTCTCTTTTATGAGAAAATACTTCAAGTTCTAATTTTTGTCTCTTTAGCCCAATTTAGATATCATTTTTTTAGTCTACCAATTTTTGGAGTGCTGTTTAGTAACTAGGTAAAGCATCAATGAAAACACTGGTAAATCAAGCATATTGTTGCAATTTTGATATGACTGGACAATAATCCTGGGACAGTTAAGGCGAATCGAGAAGAATCCGCAAAATGACATTGGTTGTGATTATTCAAGTGACTCAAGCCAAGGCAATATTGGTATATAATGGGTTTATTATTGGATTGCCTCGAAATAAGGAGATTTAGCAATTTTGACATTCAATGAATACAAATTAAATCGCCTACAATTTAAGTGATAGCAAATTAAATAACTAGTTAAAACAAGGAGATTCGGTGGAGCCAAATAGCGCAAGCAACGAGTGTGGTATCATCCAAAGCTGCTGTATAAGAGCGGGATGAGCGATTAAGAGGGGTTGTTGGTTAATAGGGAAATTAGAGCAAGATAGAGAGGATCTGAGGAGCTTGTTATACTAAAATAAAGTATCTTAGTGGAATCAAGTGCCCATAGTTATTATTTTAATGTTTATTCTGTGGTTACTAAGGGTCATGATCATCATATCATTGGTCCTATTGCTCAGTGGGCTAAACCCTGTGCAAACCTCTTACGGCATATCTACAGGATTCCACAGAATTATAACAGTGGTTCTCACTACAGGAGGCCCATTGATCAGTAACAAGATAATAAAACTTAAGTCATCTGCTATGTCTCACCTAGGTTGCTTTGAAAAGAAATCTTCATAACACAATAGGACTGTTGCATATGAGGAGTTTAAACTTGCATTGGACACTGTGCTCAAAAGACAAGATGAGCTGCTCCAGAAGTCTGCTGTTCTCAGCTGCCGCCCTTTGATCGTGAAGGCAATATTCATGGATTCTTTTGATGATTTGAGTTTGCAACTGAAAGCGCCTTGGACCAGCGCAGGGAAAAACTGTTAATCTCCACCTTGGATGTCAGAAATGCTGATAAAGTTGTTTGTTACCTTTCAGACAGCTCCGTTACTTACTAAGAAGTCAAGGAGATGGTGATACGGTTGTTTGGCGGAAAAGCAAAGATGTTGCAGCAGAAAGCCGAGTTCCTTACCATCAGGTTTCAACAAAATGAGAGTCTCACCGCATTCACTGAGCAGTTTATGGCGGAAGCACATGTGTTGATTGGGGCTGGGATTCTATCTGGAGCTGATGTAGCATTGCAATGGCCTCTGCTGTGAAGCCATATCCTGATTTTTACATTGTTATGGCTTCATTGTTAGAGGACGATGTACCTCTTCTTAAACTTGTTCAGTTTGTACATCATTTAGCTGCAAACAGCCCTCCACACAATATTAAGCAGATTCACACTGTCGTCGGGGCTAACCCTAACCATGGGGGAAGCAACCAGTCAACGCAGATTCTGCCAGGCTACTCCCTGCAGCCCAACATCTGTCTCATAGCTGCCAAGCGACAACTGGCCAACTACCACTTCAGCCCTAACTATGCTGATCAACAGCAGGCAGTCTACCCTTGTGGGTCTGGTTATGCCGATCTTCATCAGAAAACTTTCCAAGTGGGCCAACTTATATTAAGCACAGACGTAGGCCCTATGGAGTTAGTTGCTTAAATTGTGGTCGCACCAGGCACATGGGATGATGGTGTCCCAATCAACAGATCCCTCGCTTACAACAGTATCAAGGTTATCGGGGAAAAGTCAGAGTGGAGTAGAGATAGGACTCTACTTCCGCTATTTTAAAGTCATACGTCCCCCCTGAATCTATTGTATGGAAGGAATTAGAAGCCTCCCAGTATGATGATACATCCCTCTACAAACAGCCAGTTGGGGGAGTAAATGTGCTGACCCAAGCACAATTGAAAATATGGCTGACCCAGGGTTTCTGGAACAGCCAAAACCTTACGCTTGCCAAATGTTTGACCAAAATCTGTCAGATCAGCAAGAACCATTTGCAGATACGTTGTTTCTAAAGAAGTAGAGGTCTCCTTTCCAGTGGATGCTATTATAGCAGGATACCCTAAAGTCAATGCGGGTATTTATGTTTCATGGGAAAATATGAACCGCTGAATGTACACGTAGTAGATAACCGGCATTCATATTACTTGGAGTGCATTTACTATGATGTGGTGGTAGCCAAAACCTGAGTACAAGCTATAATTGACATAGGCACTCCTGTTAACATTGTCTCCACTAAGTTGGTGGCAAAGTTGGCTTTAAAACCTGACATAGAACACCAGATGGTGTATAGGACTTCAGTAATGGAAACCACGGTCTCCAAGGGAGTGTATAGAACACTTCCTTTGTGGTTTGGATCTGTTGTTACTATAGCACTGGTGGTAGTATTACCAAATAGCAACTAAGATCTGCTGATTGGGACTGCGTTTATGCAACACTATGGGGCTGTCATTGACATAATGGAGGAGACCCCTAGTCAAACTGGAACAACGGATGCCCATCTATTTTACTTCCAGGGGAGATCCAGATGAACCAATCTGCTCTAGTCAAATTAATCTCGCCTATAGCGATGGTGTAAAACCTGTAAAATATTGGTGGATGAAGCTGAAGACCCAAACGCTCCCAAGCCAGATTTACGAGTGCAAAGGGATTCCAATGAGAGCTGAGAAACGCTTTTACTATCCCTTCTGGGCATCAGGTCCTAATTGGGACAGAGCTTGAAATCAATATACCGGGAGGTCTGTATGAAAAGGTTTTAGGGCCCTATCAACAATCAGGACTCAAACCTCATGTGGCTCCTAGGTTACTGTTACCAGGGCAAGGGGAAGTAAAGGTATTGGTAGCGAATCTGCAGAAGGAAGTGATGAAGGTTCAGTGGCACCAAATGGTAGCTTACCTGCATTTGATCTTAATCAATGAGGTCCACCATATACACAAATTTGGTTCATGGGATGATCTCAGCTTGCCTTTAAAAACCACCTTCAGCATAATGACTGTGGTTCCTCGGGAGGCGCTCACTGGTCTATTGGAGGATCAGAAGGACAGGGTGATGGATCTGTTCGAAAAGTATCACAGCATCTTTGCAACTGATGATCACGACTTGGGTTGCGCTCACAGAGTCGTGCATCGGGTGGACACAGGAGACCACCCCCTATCAGGTCATGGCCTATCCATTGCTCAAAGGCAGCAGAAGAAGTTTTGTATGCAGAAATAGATACATTGGTGGAACAGGGAATGTTGGAGCCGTCAAAAAGTCCTTGGGCATCCTCAGTACTAATTATCAAAAAGAAAGATGGCTCTAATCAAGTAGTAAACAATTATAAGAAGCTTAACAGCATAAAAAAAAGATTCATACCCGCTTTCATGAATCAACGACGCGTTATATTGGTTAGGTGGGGCAAGTATTTATCTGCTATGGAATTGATATCAGGTACTGGAAGATTGAGTTGCCAGTGGTGGAACAAGAAAAGTGTGCAATAATCACCTCAAATGGATTGTTCCAGCCTACACGTATGCCACAGGGCTTGTGCAATGCTCCCACTACATTCCAGCGGGCTATGGAAACTATTTTGGGTGACCTAAAGCTGTCTTACATTCTTGTCTACCTTGACAATATCAACTTGATTTCACGGACATTAACGGAGCACCTTGGACACCTGGAGCAAGTGTTCCGCCGCCTGGTAGACGCTAATATCAAGATTAAGCCCCAAAAGTGTCACTTTTTTAAGAACCAATTGGAATATTTGGCTTTGTGGTAGACTCCAAAGGGCATAGCCCTCAGCCAGCCAAGGTGGAAGCCATCAGCAAGATGACTCAGCCAAGCAATAAGCGGGATATCCAGGTGTTCTTGGGGATGATCGTTTACTACTGGCGGTTCATTCCCGACTTCAGCTGTATTGGGGCTCCACTCTTTGAGATGCTTAAGAAAAATGCTGTCTTCAAATAGAAGGATCAATGTCAAGCCACTTTTGATGTATTACAAACTGTGTTTGCTAGCGCACCTGTTTGAAATACCACAATTTTGGAAAAGAGTTTTTTTGTGCAAATGGATGCTTCACTGTCTTATGTAGGGGCTGTGTTATCACAAAAGGACAATGACGGTGTGGAGCACCCCATTACATATTGTAGCTGCAGCTTAACTGGCCCTGAAAGAAATTACACCATGACCAAGCAGGAGTGTTTAGCAGTAATCTATGCATATAAGCAATTCCAGGTCTACCTTCATGGGGTGAAATTAAAAGTGGTATTGGATCATGCCTCCTTGCGCTGGCTACAGAATCTGCGGGAACCTGAAGGGTGGCTCATGCTATGGGCTTTGAAGCTCCAAGCTTATGATTTTGAGATCATGCATCGAGCTGGGGCAAAGAATCAGAATGCAGACTTTCTTTACCGATTACCCACAGTCACCATTACAGCAGATGTGGTGGACATAATGTATGAAAAGATGATTGTGGGCAAATATCAAGATGAGCCGCTGCCCGTGATCAAGGTGTTAGATGGGCTTAGGCAGGATACCTTCTTGCACAATGGGGAGCTTATATAAGCGGATTAGGGAATCAACGCTGAGTTTCCCAAAACCTTCTGCCCGAGCTGTGATAATAATGGATGCCTATAAAGCTGTAGGTCATGGAGGGTTGAAAAAGATGCTAGAGCTCTTGCGACCCTGTTACTATTGGGAAAGTTTTCACTATGATGTGCTCGAGACAGTTGGTTGTTTCCATCAGTGCCAAGTGGAAAAACCATACCATCGGAAGACCACCTAACAGCTAGTTAAGCCTCAGTTCGCATGGCATACAGTTTTGTTAGACATGGTGGGGCCACTTCTGACTGGCACAAACTGCTCCAAATATATAATAGTAGCCATCGACCATTTGACAAAATGGGTAGAAGTGAGGGCTATCAAGGATTTTGGGGCTGTCACTACCACCAAGTTCATCCTGAGTGCATCATACAGCGCCATGGTTGTCCACAATTTATCCTAATGGACAATGAAACCAATTTCACACCACATATATTGGCCAAGTTAAACGAGCTTATGGCAATCTTCGGGGTTTTAACTACCCCCTACCACCCTGAATCTAATGGTATGGTGGAATGGGTCAATGGGACCTTGGTAAATATTCTACGTAAGCTTTTAAATGAGCGGCTGTCAGACTGGAGCACCCTTTTATCCACCGCTGTCTTTGCGTACACTGTCAGCTACCACTCAGCAATCAGTAAGAGTCCATTTCAATCGCTTTAAGGATGACATCCCGCGCTGCCTGCATTGCTTTACTCCTGTTTTGAGGATACCGGTGGAGTCAAACCCCACCGCTATTTGTCTACCTTAATGAACACACTGATAAAGCTCCAAACTGAGGCATATTCTACTAGTCTTTCCAAGAAGATTTGGGATCATGCAGCTGACCAATGTAGATGCCGCAGTCTTCCACAGTTTGGGGTAGGGGAATTGGTCCTGTTTCGTGACCAACATGGGTTTGGAAGAAGGAACAAGCTCGCCAGAATATGGAGTGGACCATCAAGATCATTGAGAAAACTGGGGTTGATGCCTACACTATTAAGGAATCTGTGGGGGGTCAAATTATTAACTGGGTACACGTGAAGTTCCTCCAACCATACAAACAATAAGAGCCTTATTGTCCAGTCAAGGAGGGGGTAATGTCACAATTCTAATATGACTGGACAATAATCTTTGGACAGTTAGGGCGGGTTGAGACAAATCCACCAAAATGAGATTAGTTACGATTATTTGAGAACCTCAAGATGAGGTGAGATTGGGATTTAATGGATTAATTATTGGATTGCCTCGAAATAAGGCGATTGGGCAATGTTGACATTCAATGAATACAAATTAAATTGCCAACATATATGAGTGATAGGGAATTAAAGAATAACTAGCCAAAACAAGGAGACTTGGTGGAACCAAATAGCTCAAGCAATGAGTGTGGTATCATCCAAAGCTGCTGTATATGAGTGGGATGGGCGATTAAGAGGGGTTGTTGGTTAATAGGGAAAAGAGAGCAAGATAGAGAGGATCTGAGGAGCTTATTATACTAAAATAAAGTATTGTAGTGGAATCAAGTGCCCCATAGTTATTATTTTATTGTTTATTTCTGTTGTTACCAAGGGCCACAATCGTCATATTATTAGTACTATTGCTCATTGGGCTAAACCCTGTGCAAACCTCTTATGGTATATCTCCAGGATTCCGCCAAATTATAACACATATCTAAAGGGGCCTACAAATTTTAATAGGATTTTCTCTAAGAAGCTGTGGATGCCTACCACAAAAATTATTTGAGCAAGCCTTGAGCCACTGTCAGTAACAGATACTTTAGCGTGACATTTTATTTAATTAGTAAAAAGCCCTATCATTAAAGATAATATTTTTCTGTTGATTTGTTAAAGCTACTATTATCAAACAGTACCGTTAATTGTGGGCGAGTATAACCTTTGCAGTTAAGATCTGACGCCTCTGCGCCAATTTTAACACCCCACACCAAGGTCTCCGTTTCCTGCCCCAACAGTTGGCTACCCAGAAATCAACCTGTATAACTGAAACATATTTATAAAGTTCAATTTGAGCATAAAGTGGATAAAAAGGAGGCGAAACTAGGGATTGAATTTGATATTTTCTTCCAAAATCAAAAGAGCAAGTATGGATCATCAAACTACTGGGAAATTGAGATTATAATAGCTTGGAATGCCAACTAATACAAATAAAATGAAATTGGCATTCAATCCAAAATTTTAAAATTTGAAGTAAGAATTTTACCTACTACTGCTAATCAGCTTTGCAACTTCTAACCTTTCATCCCTCCTTAAGACCCAGCACCCTTCTAATGATAGGATGTTAGATTATTTTTTATTAAAGTTTTTCTTGTGTTTTTTTAAAATATTAAGGATAGCTTTACTTTGTATGTTTTAATAAATAAAGTGAAAATGGTAAAGAGTTACATGGGTTAGCACCTTTTTGACTGTCTCTCCAACAGTGCCACTCACAATACCTTGGACCCAGAAGTGCCTTGTGGACTGTGGCTTCTCCTGTGGGTGCTAGCACACCTGCAAAAGAAGCTAGGTCTTTCCTTAGCACGCTGGATTCCTAACAGGGACAGATACTTGCAACTTTCCTTCAACCCTCTGTGAAGGTACTTGGAATATTCTAGCAATGGAACTAAAACTATAAGTTGAGAGGTTACAGGAAAGTTGAATTGAACCAGACGACAAGGTAAATCCTATTCTTTAACACCTCCTCTAGAGTTGGCACGTCTGGTTCAAAAGAACAACTGCCATTGATTAAAATATAATTTAACCTACTATCAGTAGGTTTAAAGGTTCCAATAGAACATCTCTCTTCCTCTCTGATGCAGGAGCTGTAGGAATTACAGATAATAAGCTAAAAGAAACTGATATATAAAATAAATTTCATCTGAAAACGTCCTTTTAGTCCATAATTGTTCTGCTTTATTTATTAAAATTTAAGGGAATATTTAGGAGAAATTGGCGCCTGACACTTCCATTAGTACCCCAATTGGAAAAGGCAGCTTTCTCCAATTAATTAGCTCTCCAAAAATCACTCAACAATGACTGAGGCATCTGCTCATCCATACACCTATCCAGCATCTACACTGATTAGATAACAATATGTCATGGGTAGGATTTATAGGTAGAATGTCCTTACGCCCTCATCTATACCTGCGGATTAAACACATCAAGCTAGACCCCTGGTTAGTTAATGGGAACTTTTACCCGTCAATATCAGGTAGCATTGCCTAAAAGGTTAAACTTCAAGTTGCTAGCCAAAGCGTTGTCAACGCCCAACAACTTCAATATACCCTAAACCAATTAACAACAAGCACATATTGACTCATACAATATAAATAAGATATTAAATTATTAAATATAATAATTAAATTACTTTTTTATTATAGTCCTCCCTGATGAAACACTATAAATCTAGCGGGATTAATCCCAGAAAATTAGTTAATATTTTCTAGGAATTTGCACCAAACAATAGTTATCTTATATAATGACAACTCCCACATCCACTAAAGAATCTCCCCAGAGCATAAAAAAGATTATGTAATCTAGTGAAGCTAGATAATGTGGGCATACTGAAGCAGCCCCAACATATTCTCACTTGACCTATTATCCAGAAAAAGATAGTTACTTGGGAATGGATGCCAACTTGGAATGTGGTAACAATTTGGTCATCTATTTAAACCTGATAATAACGGAGCTTGGTAATGTCCTCACTCAAATCTCATGCCTTACCAGCAACGTGGCCCATTACTTCTTTTACTGTTCACTGTCACCTCACTTGAGCACAGTTCTAATGGCCTCATGCCATACCAGGACTATTTTAGACATTCTCACTGATAATAGGAACTGGAAAGCCTTTATTGTCCTAATAAAAGCATCCATGGCTCCATATAATTTAAAAGACAATTTTAGTCAGCTTCAAAGATTCATGATTCCAAAACTCTCAGGATGGGCTCTACATATTTGATCAAAAAAGATCTTTTTACTCATGCATCTTAACAGCGGATTTAGCTTCAACACAAGTTGATTTTACTAACGTTTTTTATCTCCTTCAATTCCATCAAACTTCATCATCATTTTCTCTTCTTGACAATTGAAGGTGGGATCACCAATTGATACTCTTGATCATGGCAAAAATAAAACTTTAATTTCTTAATATATTATCTTTTTTACTCATTCTCTATGTTATTTATATTAAAGTAATTTTATAAATTTCTTTACAATAGTTACCAAACCTATTATCAGTAGTTTCAGAGATCCATCTTTATAAACTTATTCATTGATTCTGGTTCAGGTAATTACTCTTGAAACTTAAATAGCAAATTATAGTTCAGTAGTGTCCTCTTGAGAATTAACCACTACAATTAAACTTGAACTATTGTTAGTAGGTTGAGTGGTCCCATGGGAACATTGTAGTTATATTTTACCCATAGATTTAATACTTAATTATAGGTATGGACACCTTCATATATGACCATCAGCAACGTTTTTTGGCATATAGGCATCAGTCACTAACTTAGCAATAACCAATTATGGTCCCATCAATTGGCCATTCATTCATTTCTTACTTACTCTTACTTTGACAGGTCCTAATTTTAATTTATCTTTTGACAGCTGGCACTTGATTCCTATGATATTATATTTGCAATTCCATACCAATTACTAGTTCCACTTTGAACACAACGATAATTTTTTTTTCAAAAAATGACTCTTGGCATAAGTCATTGTGCCATACAATTTGAACTAATCCACTGAAAGATCTTAAGATGATTTCATAATTTTGTGGATTGATATGTAAAGATTAACTTCATCGCTTTTGAAAAGAGGTAACATTTTTGTTCAAAGTATTTCTTATTCTTAAAATTTTTAATTTTATTCAGGGAAGGCTAACCAGAGGACGGACACTTCTGATCTGTTAAAATAAAAGAATTTATATCAGAAAGAGGCACTCCAGAGAAGCAAACGCTATCTTCTGTTGCCATGGGGAACGCCAAGATTAGGAAGGGGTATTATGAGTAGGGGCTTGCGCCACTATTGAGCTTGTATGCAGGAAAGGGTCTGAAGTGATGAACCAAACCAGAAACCAGGATGAGACCAACTGATGGTGGCAGGATGATAGGTACCCAAACAACTATGCTTGAAAGTGGTTCATGAGGTGCGACTGGAACTGGCGTTCAGCTTCTTGTAGGGTGAGAGTAGATCCTGATATAGCATTCAAGACAACCGTATAGATAGTCCACAAAGCAATTGTAACCACTAAGGCCCATAGGGAAGGTGGGATAGGAAAATTTAAGGACAAGGCGAGGATGTCTTAGATAGGCTGAAGGGCTGTGTTTGATCCTGGAAAAAAAGACACTGAACCTCACGCCAGATTTCTTTTGATGGAGGGTACTCTTCAAGGTGGTGAACCAGTCCCATACTGGTCACACATGACACATGATGAGTGTAATTCATTAAAGCGCGTGGCAGTATGGTATACCCGTTTCAAGCAGTGCCACACATGGGAACTAATATGTGGCTGCAGAAAATGGTGATGAGCGTACTTCCAGATGGCTTTCTGGGTATCAAGGGAGTAGGGGATGTCCAACATGTCCAGGTAATCCACCCTAGCCAAGTCAGGGGACCTCATGAGTATCACATTGTTAAGAATGGCTTGGCCTTGTACTTCCTGGGTCAACCGGGGAGTAGGTCTACCACTCTGGCCGATGTGACACTGATAAAAATTCTCCACTCAGTGCTCCGCATGGAGAGGAGAATTATTTTGAAGTTGGGTGATGTCCCATGTGGGCTAACAGCAGAAGGGTTTGAGACAAGATAGTTTAACAGGGAATGGTGTGAGTAGGATTGCTGAGGCCCAGGGCGCGGGAAATGTTGGAATGGGCCATGCATGACCAGTGCTGGGTTTAGATCGTTGGGTTGGTGACTGCAACAATCCAGGTGCAAAGTATTTTATCAGCGTGGGCCTTAAAGTTGAGCATGCTCATACCACCATTATGGCGAGGGCCAAACATGACATCCAGGCGCACTGGCGTTGGGCGGCCTAACCAAAGCCACCCTTGCAGAAAGGCATATAATGAGGTGAAGAAAGATAAGAAAATGTGATAGCATGGGCCCCAATTAAAGCTTTAGAAAGGAGCATAGAGTTGGATAGCATTACTCTACCTGTAAGGGAAGTTTGGCGGACTTTAAGGGAAGCTATGCATTTTGTAACATTGTCCAGGATATAGTGCTCTATTACCGTTGAGGCGTATCCTCCCACCTCCAGCCGCACTCCCAAATGGCGTATTAGACCAGCGGTGGGTCTTGGCACAAAGGGGAACACAAGCGGGGTGGATTGGGGTGGGCCTGGGCAAGTGAACCCATGAGTTAGCTGCTGAAGCAGGTAGAAAATGGGGCGCTGGTGACCAGCGGTCTTGGTGGTGACCAAGGAGAATGATTTTGGTTTTGGAGGCGTTAAGTGCAGCGTTACTTACCCTGGAGTAAACCTGGATAAAAGCCTCATGC
The DNA here is from genome assembly GCA_022478985.1 of Massospora cicadina. NCBI lineage: Eukaryota > Fungi > Entomophthoromycota > Entomophthoromycetes > Entomophthorales > Entomophthoraceae > Massospora > Massospora cicadina. Next base: position 20,463 of record JAKSZP010003166.1, read on the forward strand.
GCGCGTGCATCTTGGTTGTTAGACACCCCAACCACACAATCATCAGCAAACGCCAACATCTTGTTGGTTCTTGGCTTTGCACATGGACATCAGTATGGCGGGCATTTACATTGCACAAAAGTGGTCAAGGCTAAAGTTATACAAACAGTGAGCTTAAAGGGTCCCCTTGGCTTAGGCCCCTATGAGGGTGAACTACATCAGTTAGGAAGCCAGGGCCACGCAAAGCATTGTGCAGCTTCCATGAGCAACATCACCCAATTAATGAAAAGATGGGGGAGTTGGAACTTGTGGAGGCAGGCTTTGAGGTAATCTCAGTTGACTCTATCATAAGCTTTTTCTGGTCTAAAAATACAAGTGCTTCAGTAGTCGTGGATTAGCAGACGTTGGTTACAGTATGTATGTTATCCCAAATAGACCGCTTGGGAATGAAACCAAATTGCTCATGGGAAATGAGAGCTGAGACTTCTTCCCCTAGGCAGTCGTCCATGATTTTAGTAAAAAATTTATTATCGGTCTTATTAAGTGATATGGGCGCCAGTTGGTCAAGTCCAGCTTATCGCCTTTCTTATACAGCGTTATCATGCAGGCCTCTTGGCCACCAGGGAGGAGGCTTGTTTCAAGAAAACACTGATTCATTATAGCAAGCAGCAAGGAGGAGAAGTAACAAAGTTTTTTTATAGAACTCATAAAGAATCCCATCTGGACCTGGGTATTTCCTGTATGGTGCACCATGAACAGCGGACCAGAGTTCATCACGAGAAATTAAATTAATCAACTCTGTATAATGGGACTTGGTGCAGATTTGTGCACTTTTAAGAAAGTCAGCAACTTCAACCAGTTCGACTAAATTGGAGTGATACAAATCAGAGTATTATTTTTGAACATCAATCGCCACTTTGGCCGAAGTATCTTCAATGGAGTGGTCTGGCCGCCTCACCTATGTGCAGGCCAAGCTCTGTCATAGTACTAAGAATTTTTGGAAAAAGCAAGTGGAGCATGTGTCACCCACCATCATATTCTTAGCTTTATACTGCAAACAAACTCGATGTTTGTGTTGCCTTACCAGTGCATTGAGGCGAGTAAACCCTTCTGCCCACTTGTGACCCCAAGCCGAGCTGTAACCTGAAGCAGCTAAGTTATATTCCAGGTGGTCCACTTTTTCATGTGTGCACAAAATGACTGCCGAGGCATCCCAAGAGTGCCGCAATGAGATGTGGTATGGCTGTCAGATGGTGTTTGCTTTAAATTGATCAGGTAGAATGGGGTTCCACACATAATGGTATGGTAAACTATGAAGCTAAAATTTTGGTGTCCACCCATTAGGAAAACCCTGGCGATGTGATCTCAGATGGGTGGAGTTTGCACCACTTTGGCTCCCGTGCCTCTGGGTGCAACAAAGAAAAGGAAATCAATACCATCCTGTGGTCAGTTAAATTAAGAGTTTTGTCATTATAAAGTGTGCAACCTGAGACCAAAATTTCAATAATGCAAGAATAAGTTCAATATAGGACATAAACCTCAGCTGACCGTTGTGCACATAAGGACGAGACATGTTTGTGAGCAGCGGTGCATTTTGAGGCAGGGTATCAAACAACCCCAATGTGGCCTTTAGAATGCAAAGTTCTACATGCCCCTGCGGGGGGTAATCATTGAGGGCCAGATGTCAGTAGCCAGGTTGGTCCAGTCAATTCATATCGCCCACCACAATTGGGTAAGAGGGAAGCAGAAGAGAATTAACAACTGAGATGAAAGTCTGATAAGCTTGTGCACAGGTCAGGGCATATATGTTGATGACAGAATGCACTTTGTCATCCAACAAAAAGGATACAACAAGGACACAGCCATCTAGGTATGAATATGAAGAAATAAATCAAAACTAAATGAGTCGCTCATATAAGCACCACATAGTGTGGCAACCAAAAGGAAGGGGGAGGGAATAGCATGAATGCCCATGTGTCCTCAGCACCAAATGGACAGTGGGTTTCCTGTATGGCAGGATGTCCATGGGTAAATTATTCTCTAAAAAACTCAGTTTCCCAGCCTGGGATGGCAAGGCCTTAAGTCCAGTGATGTTCAACGTCCCTATAGTAAATACTCCCCCCATCGCACCTTAGGTGCAAGGAGTAGGGCTCCCATGTCCTTCAACCTTCTGTTTTTCAGTATGTCGCTGTATGGTAGCATGGGTATTCTGTGCTATGGAGTAAGTGTCACTATGGGTTGCTTTTGCGGTAAAATTGTTGTTGGGTTTTACCTTCAGCTTTTTTCCCCCTTGGTATGATTGTTTATCTTGGTGTGTCACTGCAGTGCACCAGCGCAGGTTGGCGAAAAATTAGTAGGGAGATTGGTGGGCGAATCAGTTCTGATTGAGGCTTGGTAACATTGGTCAGGTGAATCTGACTCACCAATCAGGTCATCAGTATGGGTGGCTCAATATGCTTGGTGGATGGATTCATGAGCCACTTCTGCAGAAAATAACTTGATGTCCTCCTGGAGCTGGGCAGGCGGACTCTCAAAAATGACTGTAGCCACAGCTTTGGCTGCCACTCTGTGGGCCTGCTTGGCCTTCATATGCTCCTGCGGGGACATAAGTTTGACTTGAATGTAGCACCCCTTCACACCCCATGAGAAGGCGGCATTGGTGTTTATAGCTGGCTCATAATGGCCGTCTACACCACTCATTGCATCTGTGATTATTTCGTTTAAGGTAATGCCCTCCTTGGTGGGGCTGGTGTGGCCTTGTGGCTAAAAGTGTGACAGAAGGTGCAGATAGGAGGCGCGCTATTTATGGTGACATGGAATGGGTGGGATTCTTGCCCATCAATTTCCACAAAAGCGGTGTGGAGGATTTGGGTCAAATCTTCTTCAACCTCTGCAGACGGGATGAGTACAGCAATCACTTTGCTCATGCACAGGTCTAGCATGAGCATAATGCACTGCATCTCAAAGGATTGGATTAAACCATATTCGTTGAGCCCAGTCATTAGGTAGTAATCCAGCACGGTGTGCTCAATTGTTGTAGGTAGGAAGTTGAATGCAACGAAAAACTAATTTGATTTAGTCCAATATGTGCACTTTGTGTCAACTACCCATTGACCATCTGGGAGGTACACCACCACCCGCACCTTTGCAGATTTGTCCACCACATGTTTGGTTTTGAACCAAGATCAACTAACCTTGGGGCATGAAGTGCAGTGCGATGTAAACTGCATTTAGGAAATGGGTGTGTACACCTCCACAAAACCTTTCCTCAAAGTGCTGTTTGTAGTATATCCAGAAAAACTCGCACCCTATTTTCCACTAATGACAGTGGTTGGAAATGTGGAGTATTGATGAACTGGTTACATTTCGTCTGACAGGCCAAAATCTCTGGGGAAATGCTAAACACCATTTTTTAATTTTATCTAGGCTGCCAGAGTTGCCAGGGAATTTATGAAACTTGAATGGTGTGGGGCCCAATCCTGTGCCCTTTACTTTGATCACCCAACTGCTACCTGACATTGGGTGCACACTAATCTCCTCAATGAGATTATCAAATTTGCATAGAATTGATCAAATATGACGCAAAAGTGTTTGCAACGAGAGTGAAAAGTTTTTTTCCATAGTTTTTCTTGCATTTTCATTAATTGACTAGCATAAGGTCAAGCAACTTCCATTATGAATCTGGATTGATTGCCTTCTTTTTTGACTTTGCTCAAATGTTAGAATTTTAATTCATCATTGAATATTGATACAGTGGATCCTCTTTTAGGTCCTCAAAAAATAAATATAAAGTATCTACTAAATCTGAACAGATATCTTGCAAAACATGTTTCTTTGTGGTGCTAGATTATTCCACATCTAGAATGCTACGCCTTTTCCCAAACCATAATAAGTTTCCTCTTTTAAGTAAAAAAGATTCACATTTATTCTAAGCTTCTTCCACTATCTTTGATCAACAAATGTCTAGTCACACCACCTTTCCGACAGTGGCTTTCAATTTGTTTGTACATTTTGATACATCAGGTTTCTTCCTCGTCAAAAACTTGAGTATGCTAATTGTTAAATTTCTCCATATATTCATCTTTAATCACGCCATAGTTTTATTATCATTGTTCAAAATCACCTTGATAGATTAATTATGTTCATTAAACGTCAAGCCTAACATCTTCATCTATATATTCCATCATTTGTTGTGGGACTCTGTTTCATCAGTGCTGAGACCATGGCGTAGTGCAGATCTCTGTAGGGCTAAAGTGCCATCTGCATTGTGATATGCAAATTAAATCTGATAGAACTTTTGCACCAGCCAAGATTTGTGCTTCCTGATCTATTGGTTGGTGAAAACAACTAATATTTTAATCTGTCTTAAACTGTTTTTATAAAACTCTTGTTTACAGCTAACCATCCATGCAGGAATACTAAACTTATTCATTATTTCTTCTTTGGTGTCACTGTACGTCCAATTATCCCCATTAAGAGAGGCAACACTAGATTTTGACAGTTGGTTTCTAAGAATTTCATCCAAGATCTGCTTTTTTCAGTCACCATATCTGCACATCATTATGAATATACGGAAAAACGATGGAGTAATCATGATGAAACATAAGTAATTTCAGCGTACTCCAAAATTATTCTTTTGCTACTGTGGAAGGAGATTTCTTCTCATCGCCTGACTAATGACTGGGCTTTTATGAGTCATCTCAAAAATTGAAGAGAAAGATCCAGGCATATTTCTCAAAATTTACTTTCCATGATGGATCTCTGTGCATTTTGTTGTAACTTAATTTGCCTCCCTCTAGGCACAATTATACTTAAGATTTTTGAGATAATCAAAGTGGTTTATCATCTGCATTATGTCTCCCAGAGTCTGGTAATAGCATTCTCTATCCATTTTCTTTCAGTTTTTGAATATAATACCTCTTTGATTAATTCAATCTACTTCCATTTTAATGAGGTGACCTTCCATACGGATCTTTATTGACCTTTCCAACTTGTTTGATTTACTCCTCAATATAGTCACTCACTCATCCAAGTTACCTATATTGGCTTGTGATGCCAAGTTCAGAACATTTGTTAGAACATTGGATATGACCAAATTATCCCGCCTGGCTAATAGATTAGAAGTTTTGATATATTGGTATAACTGGACAAAAACCATATGTTTGGCAGATCACATTTTAATTGTTGAAGTGAGCCTCAAGGTTGGGTAGTAAGACATGTCAACTCCAATCGAGTTCGTAGTAACAATAATTTTTTTCTAAACAGATTGAATTCCGCTGGAGCCTAAATGGTGGAACGAAATCCCTAAAATTGTAATGAATAGAGCCTTACCAAGATAAAGGGTTCAATTTGACTGTAGATATTGAGGATTAAGAGCTGAGTGAGAGAATGGAAATGGGGAGGTTTTTTTGGAAGGAAAGAGGGAATTAAAGGGCTTGGAAAAAAAGTCCAGTAATTTTTATATAAAAATAAATTGATATTCGTCATGCCAGAAGAGGCGCCATTTTAACCCTTATTCCCCCTATGCCATGGTGGGCTAGTGATCCTCTTCTCCCTACCTGGTTGGAGGATTTTTTTTTGTCATTCCATTTGTTTTGGATCATTTTTTTGCTTTTGAAGCATCAGTAATTTACGTCCCCTGGTTGGTGTAATTTGAACAAATTTTGCAAATTTTAAATTGATATCTGTCAGAACAATAGCTCCTTATTTATTACTTTGTTGTTATTTATAAAGAGTTGGCGATTCTCATATTACCATCCGTTGCTCAGTTGTTTTAAGACTGTGCAACCAGCTTAGCAGATTCAACTCAAATTGCTAAATGTTAATTGTGGTGCTTAATACATGGGGCCACTGGTCAATTGTAGTACAATGGCAACTAGGGCAACATGATGAGCCCCTTTACTTATGTCAGAAATTTAATAAAGTTCCAAAACAAATACTCTGATGAGCTGGTGGAAACATCATATGAGGAACTTGCACATCTTATGGTGATGGAACCAGGAGACAAAAAAGCCAGAATTAAATTGCAGCTAGCAGATTGCCCCACATTAGAGTCAGCCAAACTTTTCAGATCCACAAATGTAACTCCTCAGCAACTTCAGGGTATAATGGAATAGCTCTTGTGGGGTTACCACCTATATGAAGAAGATGTGGGCGGCCATGCCATGAGACTGTTATATAATCAATGTGAATAAGAAGCAATTATGAAGTGTATATATCTTACCTTGATGCTATCACAATAAATTGTCTTGCTGGCTCTGCTCATGAGGTCAAAAGATACCTGGTTGCATATGTTCAGCCTTTCATTTGCCAACTTCTATGTGTATTTTTTTTAGTACTAGATGGTCCAACTTCTATGTGTATTGGCTCAGCATAATATTAAAATTGACAATGTCATGCTTTTTGTTCAATCGCAGCAGATTGACACTCAACTACTACCTGAGTGCCTAGACCACTCCTTCTCAAAAACTACAGGGGGTGCTAGTGCAAGTAGACAGTTGTGTCATGGATGTCTGCAATTGCATAAACCAATAATCCACGCTTGAACCCTTGAGTTACCTCGCAAAATAGGAGAGTTATTAGAATGGCGTGGTCTTTTGGGTGAATGGATATGTGATGTCACAACGCTAGTAGTAACACCAGGCGCATTATGATGAACATTATTTGGATGGGTGGAAGGTATTGACACAGTGGTAGCTCATATGAGGGGCCAGGTTACCCTGTTTGAGCGGCAAGTGACTGACCACAACAACTCAGTGGCGATTGAATTCAGCCAACTTTGAGCTGAGTGGAGTAACCAGTGGTCTGCTGACCATTCAACTGGCTCTTTATTTGCAGCCCTAGAATACAGCCAATATCTAGGCTTAATCAACCAGCTGGAGCCTTCCAGCCAAGCAATTTGAGGCCAAGCCATTACTCTTCCATTTGCTTAGATGGTTAAGTACACTGATATGCAAGTGCAATTGAAAATCTTTGACAGTTTGGTGATGAGCTGGTGCAGAAACGAGTCACTATAAGAAGTAAAGTGGATGAAGCAAAATGACAGGTTTTCAAAACTGAACAGCAGCTCATTAGAATACAGGGAAAGTTGTGGGTTTTCCTCGCATGACTTTAGGAAATGGAGCATGAATTTGATACAGAGTGAGACTTCCATCAAGAATTACAGAAAGAAATTGATGATCTAAAACAGGGTGTGAGAGATGGGCGGTGCCACTGCAATTTTGTTAAAGCGGAGCAAACTGAGAATGAACATTTTGCTACACAGACTGGGGAGGAAGTAGGGGTGCAGGTAGCGGAAATTATGGCAATGAATAATATGGTTCAGCCATAGAGTACACCCAGTTGTTACAGCAATCCCTCACAGCAATCCGCCTCTCCCTGGTCGCCTACAACAATTTGAAACTGGCCATGTGTACTTTTATGGCTACAAGGGTTGTGCCCCTTGGCCGATCTGAACCTACCCGTCTGCTTCCTGAAACAGAAGCATAGATGGGTTGAGACTTTATGGATTGAGAAGTTGCTGCCTTTAAATTTAGATGTTAAAATGCACGGATAATTTAAATGTTTTGAATTCTCCGTAGAAGGAGCATCAGACCAGCGTAAGGCTAAACTATTATCTTCTCTGGATGTTAATAGTGCTGACAAAATCACAGGTTACCTTAAGGGTAGTACCATAACATATCAAGAGGTGAAGGAGACCGTGCTTTATCTGTTCAGGGGTTGGCAAAGATAACGCAGTGCAACGCAGACTTTCTGAAAATAAAATTTCAAAAGAATGAGTTCTTTTTGGAGTTCACAGAGCGGTTAACAGCTGAGGCCCACGTGTTAGTGGGAGCAAATATCTTTCCCAATAAAAATGTGGACATAGCAAAGATGGTGGCAATTTAAGCCATATTGAGAGCTGTATAATGCTATAGCTCCTGTTTTTCAGAAAAACGCAGAGCTATTGCAATTTGTGAATTATTTAAGCTGTCTACCTGTTATTTTTGCGCTCCCAACGTGGAATGCAAAGCCCCTGCAACCGCTACCAAATTCCCATTGAGAAATGGACAATAATGAATTGATTATAATCTGTTGAGTAATACTCGTACACTCAACACTTTGGCAGGTCCTTTCCGTTCCCTTTATACTTAACCATCACGCCCTTGTCTGAATTACAATTCATCATTTAACTTTAAAATGGACCATTGGGTGTGACAAAGAGACAAGAGCCGTTTAAGTAAGCTTGTTTCTTGTGCGGCCAAAGAGGTCAATATGCGGCTAGCTGTCTTATAAAACCGCGTATTTATGCAGTACCGCCCACCTTAACCAAGCAGGGAAAAGTTTAAGCAGTGTAGAGATGGGACGCTCTACATCTGCTAATCCAAATTTAATTGCCCCTGATTCTTCCAATGAGACACTTTGCATTATTCCTGGTACTCACCTGGACGACTTATTATATCAACAAACCCTCCAAGATGTCTTAGCCCAAACCCAAGAGAGAGACCAGAATAGCACAGACACAAAGTTTTGAAAAGATGTACAAAAAACTTAGGCCTGTAAAATTGACAAGTGAAATGGCACATGTGAAGTCAAACGCTCAATGGATGTCACCGGCTTAGAGGGTATGAACGTTGAGATTCCAATAGAGAAAATTACACATGGTATCCTCATGTTGGCGCCAGCTTTACGCTTTTTTTAATAACAAAAAGACTTGGATGTTTAAGTAATAAACACTAACGGTTCTTCTTATTTTAGTGTATATACTGTGATATTTTATTAGAAATTACAAAAATCTGAGTAATAATAGATACTGGCACTCCAGCCAATATAATATTCATCAAGCTTATGGCTAAGCTTCCGCTGAAGCCTAATGTGGAACATTTGATAGCGTATGGGACTGCAGGGACACAGAGCACTGTTAGAGAATAATTACAGCACATTGCTTTGAGGTTCAGTACAGTCAGTGCATCATCCCAGCGGTGGTTCTGCCTAATAATAATCATATGTAGATTGGGGCCACGATCATGTGGCGATCTGGGATGTTGGTCAATTTTGCAGAAAAAACATTTAGTATCTCTGGGACAACGGACCCCCATCTATTTAAACTATTGTAGAATATCAAAGGACCCAATCTACTCCAGGTAAATTATTCTCGCATATAGCAATGGCGTAATTCCTGTTCAATATTGGCGGATGAAACGGAGGACCAGAGCTCCTCTTAAACAGAATTATGATTACAAAATATAACTACAGGCTGAGAATGTTTTAAGTATAACTTATGGGCATCAGGTCATAAAAGGATGGAGCTCGAAATAGAGATCATTGAAGGGCTATATGAAGAAATTATGGGTCCTACCAGAAATCGTGGCTCAAACCCATGTGGCTCCTGGACTACTGTTACCAGGGCATGGGAAAGTGAATGTAATGATAGCGAGCCTACAGAAAGAGTCTATGATGGTCCAAAGGCACATGTGGTGGCTTATTCACAACTGACTCCTATTGTTGAAGTTCACCATATTTATGACTTTAAGTCTTAGGAGGACCTCGTCCTACCTGTAAAAACCTCATTCAACATAATGACAGTGGTCTCACATGAGGCTCTGACTGGGTTGTCAGAGAAACAAAAGGATAGGGGATGTCTCTGTTTGAGAGATATTGAGAATTTTTCATTTCTAATGACCAAAATTTGGGATGTGTGCATGGAATCATGCACCAGGTGGACACGGGATATCACCCTTCCATTTTGCCATAGCATATCTATAGCTTGGAAAATGTGGAAGAAGTTGTATTTGATGAGGTAGATAAACTGATTGGATAAGGGTTGTTAAAGCCGATAAAGAGTCCCTGGGCTTCAGGTGCTAATTGTCAAGAAAAATATGGCACCAACTGGGTAGTTATTGATTTCTAGAAGCTTAATATCATCATGAAGAAATACTCATATCCTCTTCTGCAGATTGACGACGCTTTGGATTGGCTGGTAGGTGCTAACTATTTTTATGTCATGAACTTGATATTGGGTACTGGCAGATTGAGTTGCCTGTGGCAGAACAGGAGAAATGCGTCATATTCACCTTAAAGGGGTTGTTTCAGCCTACGCGTATGCCCTAAGGGTTGTGCAAAGCCCCAGCTACTTTCCAGCAATATATAGACATCATCTTAGGTGACCTAAGCTGTCCTGCGTTCTAGTCTAACTTGAAAATATCAATGTGTTCATGCAGACTTTTATGGAGCATCTTGATACCTGTAACAAGTGTTCCGCCAACTAACTAAAGCTAACATAAAAATCAAGCCACAAAAGTACATTCATTAAGGAGCAAATAGAATATTTCAAGTTTGTGGTAGACTCAAAGAGTCTTAAACCTCAGCTGGCAATGATAGAAGCTATACGCAAGATGATTTTACCAGGTAATAATCGGGATATTAAGGAGTCTTTGGGGATGATTGGTTACTACCAGTGGTTCAATCCTAACTTCAGTTATATTGGGGCTCCGCTCTTTGAGCTAATAAGGAGAAATGTCACTTTTGACTGGGATAAACTTTGTAAAAATGCTATTAACGTCTTACATACCGCATTGGCTAACGCGCTAGTTTTGCAATACCCTATTTTCAAAATGAATTTATTGTGCAAATGGACTTTTAATTCCTCCCCTAGGGGCGGTATTATTACAGATGGATGATGACGGTGTGGAGCACCCTATTGCATATTGTAGCCAAAGCTTAAATTGCCATGAATGTAATCTTACTTTACCATTGGAGAGTAGCAATAATATGTGAATATAAAAAGTTCAGGTAATACCTCCACAGAGAAATTTTAAAGTGGTAACAGATGATGCATCCTTACATTGGCTGTAGAGTTTTTGGGAACTTGAAGGATAGCTTGCGTGATGGTCACTGAAGGTCTAAGCTTATGAATTTGAGATAGTAACTGGTCAGGGGCTAAACACCAAAACGTGGACTGTCTCTCACATGTACCCCCGGTCACCATTACAGCAGATCTGGTAGACATAATGTATGAGAAGATGCTTATGAACAACTATCACAATGAGCCGCCACATGTGATTAAAGCACTAGATGGGATCAGATAAGTACCTTCTTGTGTAATGGGGAACTACATAAGAATTATGGAGTTTCTACATTGAATTTCCCAAAACCTTCTTCTAAATCAGCAATTATTGTGGATGCACACAATGCGGTAGGTCATGGAGGGTTGTGGAAAACATTGGAATATTGTGACTGCGCTACTATTGATGAGCATGCAATAAAACGTACTTGGTATGGTTTCTTGTTGTCACTAGTGTCAAGTAAAGAAACCTTTCCACAATGAAACTACCTATCATCTAGTTAAGCCCCAAATTTCGTGGCAAGCTGCTTCCCTTGATGTGACGGGGCCTCTGCCAACTGGTGCAAACAATTCTAATATATACTAGTAGCTATAGATCACTTGACAAGGTGTGTGGAAGCAAGAGCAATCAATAATCTAGGTGATGTCACTGCTGCCAAGTTCATTTTAGAGTGTGTCATACAGTGACATGGCTGTCTGCGGTTTATGCTCATGGATAACGGATCAAAATCATGTTGCATGTCCTTCCAAAGTTGAATGAATTAATGACAATCTACGGGGTCTTAATTAAACCATAACACTCTGAATCTAATGAGATGGTTGAACGGGTTAACGGAACATTGGTGAGCATTCTCTTCAAAACTTGTAAAGGATTGCCCTTCTAAATAAAGTACTTTCCTATCCACAACTGTTTTTGCTTTATAATTTTAGCTACCACTCGTTGAAGGGGAAGAATTCTTTCCAATTGCTTTATGGTAGACATCTGGCTTTTCAAGCATTTCTTGACTCCTGTGTGGAAGAACCAGTGGAGTAGAACCACAGCGTTATCTAACCAACTTAATGGACACGCTGATAAAACTTCAAACTGAAACTTATACTACTAGTTTAGCTAAGAAGATTTTGCAATCAGGCGGCTGACCAGAGTAGACGTCGCAGGCTCCCATAGTTCATCATAGGAGATTATGTCTTATTTCATGACCATCATGGTTTTGGAAGAAAGAACAAACATGCTAAAATATGAACCAGAACTTTTGAGATAATGAGAAGACTATTTTTGATGCTTATACCTTAAGTAATCTGTGGGTGGTCATATTATCAACTAAGTACGCTAAGTTCCTGTAGCCTTATAAAAAATAAAAGACTTATCATCCAGTCAAGTAGAAGTAACGTTGAAAAACAGGTATAACTGAACTATAAGTTATATGTACAGCGGACCATATTTTAATTGTCGAAGTGAGCCATGAGATGCGTAAATTATGTAATTTAAAGTGAGTCAATAGAGGTGATATAATTTGCAAAGAGAATGAATACCACCAGAACCTAAATGATGAGACATAACCCTAAAAATATTGTAAATAGAGAGTTAAGATGAAGGGTCAAAAGATTAACTGAGAATAATAAGGATTAAGAGCTGAGTGAGAGAATGGGAAGGTGGAGGTTTTTTTGAAAGAAAAAAAGGTAAGAAAAGGGTTTAATAGAAGTAGTACCCTATTTTATATATTAATAAAGTGATATTTTTTGGATCAATAGCTCCTTAATTATTATTTTAATGCTATTTATCAAGGTTTGTCAAGCCTCATATCATCCATACGTTGCTCAGTGTTTTTAAAACTGTGCAACTGGACTAACATATTCAATCCATACCGCCAAAACTTAACAATAAGGCTGCTTATCCGCTAGGGGTGTGGCCCTCTAGTGGAAAAGAAAGTTTTGTTTTATATATTATGACTATTTCTTGGAAAATTATTCTGAAAAAATATTTATCAATCTGCAAAGTTGAATTACTAGATCAATAGTGTTCCATCAAGAATTGTCAAACAATAAAAAACCAATTAGATTGTTATTTATAGTATCAATAATTAAATTGGCTTATAAAACTTGATCAGGTTTTATCATCAATTGACTAAGGGAGATTATGAGATGCTGGTCAAGTGATGTCACTTGTGATAGCAACTGGTAAATATTCTTTTGGGTATTGTGACTTTTTGATTATGGGTAAGAGTCACATTACCTAAGCAGGTTGCTAATTTGATAAGGGTAGATTGCTGGGTTGCACAAAGGCGTTGAATGAAATTCTTTGTTTTAACCCAAAGAAGGGTACATTTGAGTAGGATGAAAACCTGACCAAACTGAAAAGGAAGATCATCAATTTGTGTTACCATAAAAGGTAAATTCACCACCAAAGGCTGCCATTACCAATAGGGGTGCCAACAGAAGAGTTAGTTGCTAAATCCCACTATATATTCCCTTAAAAAGAATCTAATAAAGCAGACATTTTCAGAAGATGATTAATTTAAAAATTTTATTCTCTTTACTAACTATCTGGAATTCTCCTTAGTTCCTGCATCAAAAGAAGAACTAAAAAACCTAGTCCTAGGGTAAGTTCTACCAGAAGGAAGGAATAGAAGTTTCACCTTAAGAACACTGTTGGGACTTTAGCCCACCTTTCCAGCTTCCAAAGTTATCTTCTGGTTTGCTAGGGGATAAGTCTACTAGCAAATGAATCAGATATCACTGACCTCTATTTTGGGTTAATAATGTCTGAGGACTTTGGTTAATTTGCCAGGTTTGGATCCATTTGGATCGATTCATGTAAATGCTTTAGATCTCATTGGGCAGAGTTGGTGACAAATTTTGGGGATCTGAAGGTTGATTGCTGATTAACTACCAGGTGTAACAATTGGGATTGGTCATGTTTCATCACTGAATGATTGAGAATTTAATTAGCAGTTGTGATGCAAGTGATGCCACCTGCTTTATTGAATCAATCACTTGATTTGCGACATGCTATAATGGACAAGAGACCCATTACCTAAGCAGGTCACTAGCCTAATGTGGCTGGTTCAGTGTGATTGAGTGGGAACATTAGGGACAATTTTCTTGCTCTTTCCATTTTAGGTCTCTAGGATTCCTGACAGAGGAATCCCTAACCCAATGAAGTAGACCATTGCTGGTAGAGATGTCATAGGGAAATTCAATGGCAATGGCTACCGTTTCATGGATGAGGCGCCAACTGAGGAGTTGGGTGACAAGTTCTCCCTATAAATTCCTTATTACAAGTTATTAATAAAAAAGATCTATAAATGATAAGATAGAAAAAGATAAGACCATACATTTTTCTCACACGTCCTGGGGTTGATACAAATTTAGGAATTAATTGGCAAGGTTGACTGAGATCCTAATATGGCAGGTAGCCATGTAAGACATAGGCTTATGTCTCTAGTTCCTTGAAGTGAGGAAAAATCACTGGGATGTAAGGGTTTACCTGATTAAGGTGGAAATCAATTATAGAGAAAATTGGCGGATAACTATTATTTAAAATTAACTCTTATCTCTTAAATCAGACCATTATGTCTTTGTAAATTTTATCATTGATATTAAAAAATGACATGCATACCAAAGGTGAATCAAACCCAAATGATAAGCTTTGCAAGCTAAATGGTTTACTATTTAGTTACAAAGCTTTATCATTAGTATTTGTATCCCTTTATATTTTATAAGAAAAGAGCAGAGAAAGAAAGATCAATCTAGAAAAGCTCAATGCTAGTTAAAAAGTATATTTATTTTTAGTTTATTATTGTTGATGTACAATAATTGTAGACTCTTTTGGTGTATAAGGAGTAGGGATCTGATATTCTTAGAAGAGAAGTTGACCTTTGACATGGATCTTTACTGACTTAGAATGATGAGAACTAAGGCCGGAAACCTCTATATCTGAGAGTGGATTACTTTCAGCTGGAATAGGGAAGATTTACCTAATTTTAAAATCAGTATTTCCATATTTTTTTAATTTTTAGCATTGAGACATATCTGATTTAATTATTCAACTATTGTTAATAGTTATCCGCCAATTTTCTCTATAATTGATTTCCACCTTAATCAGGAAATTGTGCACACACTGAACCTGTGTAATTAAAAGCTGAGAACTATCGGTTAAAGCCAGCTTTTAAAAGCCACTGAACGTTAATTGCTAAATAAATCCAAGGAGAGAACTCTAAGTCAGATCTAGGAGTTAAGACTTAAATGAAAGTAATTTACTTAGAACCTCAGAACCTTCTTCCAGTAGGTTAAGTTCAGTTGTTATCAAAAAGTTGACAACTACAAAGAAGTTGAAGGGAGAGGAATTTTTTATTATTTGTAAAGATTATTTAAAGCCTTATCCAGTGGTTTAAAGGAAAATTATTGTGCCTGTTCCAAGGAGCATCCTGATTAGGAATTTTATTTGGTTTTGAAACGCTCTCCTAATACTAGTCTCTATACAATTATCAATCACCCACATATTTTATTAATTTTTCATCAACAAATATAGGTTGCACATATAAATGACCTGTGCAAGATAATTAAAGGAGCTGAAAGGAACAATAATCAAAAATAGATTGTTTTAGAGTTTAATATTAGTGTCCATTCCAGAAGAGGACTTGAGTGTGAAGATTCCACAAATTTTCTCAACTTTCTTGTTACCAGTTTCCATTTCCGTCCAGAGTTCCCATGTTTGGTATATTATGACTTTGTACTGTTGAATCTTCTGTATATCAGGCCTAAAACTCAACTACCACTGTATTGAAAACAAATTTAAACTTTTAAGCTTAGGTTACTCAATTACCTCTTGTAGTGAATACCAACTGTAAACTTGCAAGCCTACTGCACAGGTTCTGAAGTGTAAGATTAATAACTTGTTGATATATACCTTTGATAATATGTATGGGTGGTTGAAAATAGTATAAATACTAGCAATAAGTTAAATTTCCATAATAAAAGGTATCTCTTCTGCTCAGGTCTCTCCTCAGGACAGGTAATGAACCTTCCTTCAAAAACTGTTAAGGTATTTGAATTATCCTTAAACTTGAACTTAACTTATCATAGTTTCAGAGATTTAAAAGGGACTTTAGTTGTCACAATTCCGATATTATTGGATAATAATTGTGGACTGCTATGGCGGATTGGCAAAAATCCGCCAAAAATGATATCAGTTACAATTATTTGAGTGCCTCAAGATGAAGAGATATTAGGATATAATGGGTTATTATTGGATCGCCTCTATATAAGGTGATAAGGCAATAAGGCAATGTCGACATTCAATTAATATGAAGTAAATTACCTACAATTAAGGTGATAGAGGATTAGAGAATAACAAAAAAATTTGAGGAGAATCAGCAGAATAGAATAGCCCAAGTTATGAGAGCAGTATTTCCTGAAGTCGCTGTATATAAGCGAGATGGGTGGTTGAGAGAAGGAGGTTGTTAATAGTAGAGAAAGAATGGGGCAGCAAAAGATTACTGTATTAATTAAAATAAATAAAAGATTCTATTGAAGAAATTGCACCCATTTTTAAGTATATTTCCAAGTGTGACTGAAGGACTGATGTTCCCCGCATTACCTGTCTGTTGCTCAGTGGGTTCAACCTTTACAAAAAATATGGCAAATCCTAATGATACTATCCGATTTTATAACAGTGTTTCTCACTACAGGGGGCCATTATTCAACAACCAAACACTCCAGAACTCCAATTGACAGCCATGCCTTACACAGCCTGTGTTGCTGGGGGAATCTCTATGGAATACAGCACTAACTGGATATGAGGAACTCAAACTTACCTTAGACGCTGTGCTCAAAAACCAAGATGAACTCCTTCAATAATGAGATGCTGTCATGCACCAGCTTGATAGCACGTTTAGCTAAATGCAAATCTTGGGACAACAAAATAAAGAACTCACCAAATGATTGAATGATACCACCAGATGACTGCTGTGCGCAGAGCGAAGATTGACCAATACCTCTCAGTCTTCTTGCTGGGACAAGGATGACCATCAAGAGGGGGCACCATATGAGGAAGAATATGACGCTGGTCAGAGCTATTACACCCAGGATGGTAGTACCAGATACAAATATGAGTCAGAACGCCACTTCCCTCAAGTAATGGTGGTACCGCCCAAGGCAGAAGGTCACACTATCCCTGAAGTGGCGGACATTTTAATTACCACTGATCCAGCTTCTCATCTGGAAACTGTTTTCAAATCTTGACCCATTCCTCAGTATGAGCTAAAACCCCGTGAACGGGATGAGGAGGTTAATATCAAAAAGTCTCTTACTTTTGATAAAAAAAGGAAAAATTCATGGTTTCTCCAAACGGTTTGAGTTTTCAGTGGAAGGTGCATATGATAGACAGAAGGCTAAGTTTTTGATATCCCTCTTGGACGTTAGGAGTGCAGATCAGGTCACCTGTTACCTCCCAAGTAGCTCTGTCAACTATAAGAATGTGAAGGATACCGTACTCCGCCTATTTGGGGGTAACTCAAAGATGTCGCAGTGGAAACAGAATTCTTAACAATCAGATTTCACCAAAACGAGACTCTCCTGGAGTTCGCTGTCAAGTCACAATTGAAGCCCCATGCTGATTATGGCAGGGCACTTAGTGGAAGCTAACGTGTGAATCACCATAACCTCCACGGTGAAGCCATATCAAGAGCTTCAAAATGTCATTTCACCACTTCTAGATAATGACATACCTCTGCTCAATATTGTACAGTTTCTGAGTCGCATATCCCCTAAATTCCACCACCAAATATGGAATGGAAGGTTACTGCCACTACTACACCCTCTTATTCAGGAGAATACCTCATTTGACTCCAGCTCCGTTTAGTAATCCTCAGCATTTCTATAACTCTGCGCCTTGTCCTCGGCCAAATTACACTCAACATTTTGATCAGCGTCAATGGGCTGGTCATGAACCTGCCAGCAACCCAGCTATCAACCAGGACCTAGCTATGCTGAATGTCAACAATCATCTTACCAACCTGGGTCTGGTTACGCTGAACAACCCCAAAATTTCTAATTTGGGCCCTCTTATATAATAAAGGACGTGTCTCTTATGGAGTTAAGTGCTATGAATGTGGCCGCCCTGGTCATTTGGCAAAATTCTGCCATAATCGCCATGTGAATTACGTACACCAAGATCAATATATCAGGGAAAGGATGGAGCGTATTAGAGATGGGACCCTCTACCTCTGCGATACCAACTCAAAATGTCCCTGATTAATAGTATTATACCCTGCATAAGTCCATCAGTATGATTACGAACTTTTATACCAGCAGCCAGTTGAAGGAGTAAACGTAGTGACATGAGCTCAAGCCAAGGTGGCAGCGAAAGAAGAGTCTTCAGAACAACTGAAGCTGTATGCCTGTCAAATGCTTGATCAAGCTTCCTTGGACAAACTCAATTCTGCTGCGGATGCGCCAACTCTGAAAGAAGTAAACGTCGTCCTTCTGGAAGATGCCATTGTCAAAGAATACCCCCAAGTCGGTGAGGGGATAATGAGTTTTCTTGAAAAAAGAGAGCCCATAAATGTTCACATATTAAATAGTAAATATTCTTCTTATTCTGAGTGTACATAATGTGATATTTTTGTAGTAAAAAATAAGGTTCACGCTATAAAAGATACTGGTGCTCCAGTCAACATAGTTTCCTCTAAGTTGATGGCAAAGTTGATGTTGAAACTGGATGTGGACAATTGAATGGTTTACAGAACTACTGGAGCAGTAAGCACTGTCTCCGAGGGGGCTTACAGTGCACTACCTCTGCGCTTTGGGTCCATTGTCATTGTAGCCCAGCGATTATGCAGCAAAATGAGAACTATGAACTGTTAATCAGAAATACTTTCCTGCACTGTTTCAGGGCTGCATTGATATGATGGAGGAGACCCTCGCCATTCTGGGTCAGCGGAACTCATTTTTCTTACCACTAGCGAAGTACTGAAGGATCTAGTGCATATGAGCCATATCAACCTTGCCTATAGTGATGGGGTGGTGCCAGTTTGCTATCACCGACTAAAGCACAAGTCTCAGCCCCTCCCCCAGCAGATAACGAATATCAAGGGATACCTCTTCAAGTGGGAGGGTCCATATCTATTCCTTCTGGACATCAAGTCTTAGTAAACACTGAGATAAAGGTGGAAGTGCCTAGTGGGCTATATGGGGAAGTCATTGGGCTCTATCATCAAACGCGGTTTGAGCTGCATGTGGCTCCAGGATTTTACTTTCAGAACATGGATAGATTAAGGTTTTGTTAGCAAACCTTCATAGCGAACCAATGCAAGTCAGCTGACACCAAATTGTAATGTATTTAAATCTGATTCCAATAGACGAAGTCCTTCAAGTTCATGATTTTGGTACTTTGGATGAATTTGGTCTACCAGTCAAGAAACCAGCTGACGTACTAATGGTAGTACCATGTAGTAATTTAATTGGACTATCAGAAGAACAAAAAGACCAAACAATAGCTTTATTTCAGAAGTATAAGGAGATTTTTGCTGTTGATGATCATGACTTAGGGTGTGCTCGGTGGTAGTCCATTGAGTAGACACTGGAGATCATTCTCCTATAAGGTCTCAGTTGATCTGCCAATTGAAGGCAGCAGAAGATGTTGTCACTAACAAAATTGACAAGTTGCTGGAGCAAGGGATGCTCAAAACATCCAAAAGCCTATGGGCTTCTCCTGTTCTAATTGTAAAAAATAAGGATGGCACCAACTTCATAGTACTAGACTACCGGAAGCTTAACAGTATTGCAAAAAAAGACTCATACCCTTTGCCATGGATTGACAATATTTTGAATCAATTAGGGGAGCCCATTACTTTTCAGCAATGGACTAGATATCAGGTTACATGAAAATCGAGTTACCTGCGGTGGAACAGGAAAAATGCGCTGTAATCACCCCCAAAGGCCTTTTTTAACTGACGTGGATGACTCAAGCATTGTGCAACGCCTGGCTACATTTCAGCGAGCCATGTATACTATCATGGTGACCTGAAACTGTCATGCATCCTTGTATACCTCAACAATATTAAGTTTTCTCTCAAACCTTTTCAGAGCATCTCGACCACCTAGAAGCAGTATTCTGCCATCTGGATGAGGCAACCATTAAAATTAAACCTCATAAATTTAACTTATTCAGAGATTAGCTGGAACACCTGGGTTCGTGGTAGACTCTAAAGGGCTGAAATTACAGCTGGCTAAGGTGGAGGCCATCAGCAATATGACTACTCCCAATAGTAAACGCAACATACAGGTTTTTTGTGAATGGTCATTTACTACTGGCGCTTTATCCCTAATTTTAGCTGTATTAGGGGCCACTATTTTTTTGTTAAAAAAAGGATGCTGTGTTCAAATAGATGGAAAGATGTCAATCCGCTTTTAATACACTTCATACAGCATTGATCAGAACACCAGTGTTATGCTATTTGAACTTTGATTGGGAGTTTATTGTTCAGATGGATGCACCCCTTTCCGCTGTTGGGGCAGTACTTTCTCAGAAAGATGATGAAGGAGAGTAACATCCTGTAGCATACTGTAGCCAAAGTCAGAACTGCCATGAGCATAATTATACTGTGACCAAGTGGGAGTGCTTAGCAGTGATCTAACCGTATAAGCAATCTAGAGTCTATCTGCATGGGGTAAAGTTTAAAGTGTAACAGAACACGCAAAATTATGCTAATTGCAGAACCCTTAAGAACCTGAAGGCCGTTTGGCTTGATGGGCTTTTAAGCTGCAGGCTTATGACTTCAAAATCCCCCATCATCCAAGAGCAAAGCATTAGATTGCTGACCGTTTATCTCGATTTCTGACTGTTGCAATGATAGTGGACCTCAGTGACATAATGTACGATAAGATGCTCAGCGGAAAATATGACAATGAACTGCCCAAAGTGATCAAAGTGTAAATGAGATGCTAACGAATACCTTCAAACAAAATGGGGAACTTTACAAGATGATTGGCGATTCCACAGTGAATTTTCCATGACCTTCAGCATGACTGGGAATAATTATCAGCGCTCACAGGGCAGTCAGACATGGTATAATGTGTAAGACAATGGAGTTGTTGCGCCCACAGTATTATTAGAAAATATGAGCTTCAATGTGCATGAAACTATTTCCTGTTGCCATCAGCCAAGTGGAGAAGCCATTCTGCCGCAAAACTTCATACTGGGTAGTAAAAACACATTTTTTATTGGCACACGATTTTCCTAGATGTCATTGGTCCCTTGCCAACAGGAGCTAACTGGTGTAAGTACATTCTTGTGGCTATTGACCATGTGACACAGTGGGTCAAAGCAAGAGCAATACAAGATTTGGGGGCAGTTACAGTGGCCAAGTTCGTGAGGGAATGCATTATTCAGTGACGTGGATGCCCTCAGTTCATTCTCACTGATAATGGGACCAACTTCACCTCGCACATCCTCCCAAAACTGAAAGAGCTTATGGGAATCTGTGGGGTTCTGATGACCCCATATCACCCCAAATCTAATGGAATGGTCAAATGGGTGAATGGTACTCTGGTGAACATACTATTAATATTAGTAATGGATCGACCTTCTGATTGGAGCTTTCTCCTTTCCACTGTCATGTTCGCCTATAACATTAGTTACCATTCTGCCACAGGGAAGAGTCCCTTTCAATTACTATATGGCTGACACCCGCCCTTCAGGCATTGCTTAATTCATGTGTAGAAGACACTGGCGGAATGGAACCCCACCATTATATGACTAACCTAGTGAACATTCTGATAAAAATTGCAAACCGAAGCATATTCTTTCATCTTAGCCAAAAAATTTAGAAATCAGGCCACCAATCAGGTACATCATAGTGGTCTGGCGCCATCTAAGGAAGGCTATATGGTTCTCTTCCATGACCAATATGGATTTGGGCAGAAACACAAGCTGGCCAGTATTTGGATTGGTCCATTCAAAGATATAGAGAAATTGGGGTTGACGCATATACCACCAAGGATCCTGCAAGTGGTTGGATCATTAATCAGGTGCAAGCGAATTTCCTCTGACCATACAAAAAATAGGAGCCTTTGTCCAGTTAAAGAGGGGGTAATGTTGCAATTCCGATATGACTAGACAATAATCATGGGACAGCTAGGGAAAATTGGGAAGAATCCACCGAAAATGATATGAGTTAACAATTATTTGAGTGCCTCAAGATGAGGTGATATTGGTATATAACGGGGCTTTATTGGGATATAAAGGGTTATTATTGGATCGCCCATATATAAGGCAATAAAACAATAAGGTGATGTCAATATTCAAAAAATATGAAGTAAATCGCCTACAATTAGGGTGATAGAGGATTAGAGAATAACAAGCCAAATTTGAGGAGAATTGGCGGAATAGAATAGCCCAAGCTATGAGAGCAGTATCACCTGAAGTCGCTGTATATAAGTGAGATGGGCGGTTGTGATAAGGAGTTGTTAATAGTAGAGAGAAAGGGGCAGCAAAAGATTGCTGTATTTATTAAATTAAATAAACGAGTTAATTGGGGAAATTGAACCTATTTTTAAGTATATCTCCAAGTGTGCCTAAGGGCTGATGATCCCCACATTGTCTGTCTGTTGCTCAGTGGTATTTATCTGTACAAAAAATATGGTGGATCCTAATGATACCGTTCAATTATATAACATTAGTTCTAAAAGACAATAAGACATCCTATCCCTTCAACTCTTTTCTAGAGATGACTACATCTAGTTCAAAAAAACTTTTGCCATTGATTAAAAATAGAGCTTAACAAACTATCAGTAGGTTCAGTGGTTACATGGAAACTTCTCTCTTTCTCTCTTGATGCTGAGTGTTGAGAATGTCAGATAATTAGATAAAAGAATTTAGTATTAAAACAATACTTATGAAAACATCCTAATAGTCTTTAATTGTACTGCTTTATTTAATGAATTTAAGGTGATATATAGGGAAATTAGGGGCCTGACACTTCTGTTAGTTCACCAATTGGAAATGGCATCCATCAACAATTAATTAAACCTCCACAAATCACTTGACGATAAA
The DNA here is from genome assembly GCA_022478985.1 of Massospora cicadina. NCBI lineage: Eukaryota > Fungi > Entomophthoromycota > Entomophthoromycetes > Entomophthorales > Entomophthoraceae > Massospora > Massospora cicadina. The sequence continues at coordinate 43,316 of JAKSZP010003166.1, forward strand.
ATGAGGCAACAGCTCATCCATCCACCAGTTCAGCATCCACCTCTGACTAGATAAAAATCTGCCATTGGTAGGATTTAAAGGTAGCATGTCCCTACGCCCTCATTCATCTCACCGGATTAAACCCATCATGCTAGCATATTTTTTAGGTAATGGACCTTTTACCCATCAACAGCAGGTTGCATTGCCTAAAAGTGTAAACTACAAGCTGCTGTCCAAAGTTTTGTCAACTCACAACAACTACAATATACCCTATTTCGAATAACAACAAGCTCTGATTGACTCATGCATTAAAAAATATATTAAATTTTAAAACACTAGTTTAATCACTTGTTTACTGTTGGTCCTCCCTGATGAAAAATAGTAATCTGGTGGGATGTAATCCTAGCAAACTAATTAGTATTTTTGAGAATCTGCAGCAAACAATGGTTATCTTATAGAGTGAAAACTCTCACATCCACTAAAGGTCTTTGTCCCCAGCAGATAAAGCAAGCTATATAATTTAGTTAAACAGGATAATGTGGGATACTAAAACTCCAACAGGTGACATTTTACCTTTAAACTGTATATTTGATGAAGGGAGCCATTAATGAGGCCAAAAGACTAACAGAGGATAATTCCTCAACTGACTCAATGAACAGAGCTAACCCAAAACTGGTGGAAGTGTGGGCAACTAACCAACTGTGGCTGGATTTGAATAAGCCCCTTTTATAAATGTAGATGAAGCAATAATTTTACCTCACGATCAGAGTGACACCATATGATTTATTCACCTGACTCTTCAAAAGATTTATTATATATAAACACTGATGTATTGAAGAACACTATAAAAAGCAGCCATAATTTAATACCTGTAGGGGGCCAAATAATTTGTAACTTGCCAATAGTGATGATTCAACAAAGATTACCCTAATGGGAAAAACTGAAGGTATATACCTAAGTATCACTAAATATTGTGTCAGACTTTACAAGTTTAATATTGAATATAGAGTGAATTGGATGTTGATAAGGGTAATGTCAGCCAAAAGATCCTGGCTGATTCTCAGTGGAACCCCTAAAATTGAAAAAATGATTTCCACCACTACTTAGCCAAATAGGCCTACGATTAGTAGTAGGTTAGACCGAATCATTGGCGGAATTAAGGGAGCCATTTGGAGGTTCCTCTGCATCTCATATCTAATTTAATGTAAACTCCAACGTGGAGACCATCCCCTTTATAGGCCTGGAGGGGTACCCACCAGGTGAAAATCTTTTCCCACCCAATGATTGGATTATATATATTTCAAATTGTTGCCTCAAAGATAATCCTACCTGCAACTGACCTTCCATTGGCAATTTCATCTAAGCAATGAAAGTTTCAAGAGCTTTAATAGGCCAAAACTTAATATTCCCTGATTCAGCTATTCCTAGCCTAATCCGCATTTTACATCTATTTCACCTCAAACCTCAATATATTGTTTAGATACTAAGCTTCAAGATATCAAGAGGGTTTGCATTTTGCCCCTTGCAGCCATTAATATATATATAATCCCACTTTTTAGTATCATTAAAAGGTTTATACACTTCCATTTAAGTGATACAATACCCCTAATATGGGTAATCCAGCAGTTGAGAGTATCACTTCTTCTGTAGATAATTTTTTGAAATTCAGGTGGAAAGAGCACCAGAAAGCCTAGAAAAACCTGATATCACAACATATGGCAAGCAATCAATTCTAAACTTTCTAAAACCTGATGCAAAATGCATCAAAGGAGCGCTATTGCATGAATATGACGTTAAGAAGCATATTACTAAATCTTGTAATTAGTAAAAATTGTCAGGAGCATGTCTGTAACGCCCCAGTTCCAGTATTGTGGGGCCAAGGGTTTACCCCATGCTACAGAACCCATTGCTGAATAAATGGTAAACCAGGCATCACCCAGAAGGACGGTGCACAAAAAGTCCTAAGCAAGGAGGGAACACATAAGATAAAATTGGACCTGGTAGAGGTTTGCAAACCAAACAAAACATGTGCACATAAAATACAAAAACAAACGGGGTTTCTAATAAAGCAGATGACCAAAGAGGAAAGTTGGTCTTTCAGAACCACGTTTAAACACCATAGGGAGAGTTGTCAATTGGCGGAGTTGGTGCTAAGCCTAAGAAAACCAATAGGCGACACTATCATCAGCCAGGGTCAAGTAACTCAAGATTGTTTAAACTCAAGATATAGATTGTAAGAGACTTGATCTGACATAGCAATATTATAAATGGAACGGGTTTCTTTCCTTGTTCTTCCAATAATCGTGACAAACTATCAGAGTTGAGGACGTAAATGGTGCATTTAACGCCCTGGCTGTAACACCAGGCCAAGTGTTGGGCCATGGGGGAGCAACTACAACCTGTGCCCATAATTAATCAGGGCGAAAAGACTCAGCGATTAGTAGGCCTTTTAAGCCTTAGGTAAGCTAAAAAAGAAAAGAGATTGTAAAAAATGGTAGGTTTATTGAAATAATCATATTTATTTTAGGTAAGCTGACGAGGGGACAAATATTACCAAAACTAAAATTAAAACTAAAGACTAACGTAACTTTTTGATTCAAACAAAACCCCATATGAGCGATTTCATGAAAATAGCAAACAAAACAACCAATCAGGTGGGCAGCAGAGATCACTTATCCCTCCATGGCAGAAGTGGAGGGGTATCAGGGGGCTCATCTTTGGCAGCAGCTATCTCTTCCCAGAGTAGGGTGCATGTCAAGGCAGATAGAAAGGGCGTTGTGCAACAGCGGTATGTGGTTCAATATCACTGATGATTGGCTCTTCCAAGTAATTGCCAACCATAAAAATGGCAGTAATATATTCAGCTAAAGCTTTTTCAGTTTTACTGGGGGCTTCTGGTAATTTTACGGACATTGCAGTGTTGGTTCAGGTAATTTTAGACTTCTGATTCCGTGCTACAGTTACCACATTCTGGATAGCATCAGTGACAGTTTTGTGTAGTTGTTTTATGTTAATCTTACTTTTTGGAGTAAGACTTTTGTGGATAACAGGAGGTGGAATTCCTCCTGTGAGCCCTGACACTGATTTGGCGGTGGCTTTGTGGAGGGGATGGCAGTTTGGTGTGGTGGCTGATTCTACTGCAAGCTGGTGGTCACTGTAAAATGGTTTGGTGTTTGACTTTAGGGCATATAAATATGGGGAAATCTGCATCCCATTTTGCATTGCAGAACTGGTCAACTTGCAGCGACAGTTCTTTAATTATATTACCTGATTCATCAATTTCATCCAAAAACTCCCATGGGTTCTGGCAAAATTGAATTGGGGAATCGGCATATGGTTGAGGATTGGTTGATTTGTTGGAGGTTGCATGGGATTGGACTGGGGTTCAATCCTGCGCTTGATTGGAATATTTATGCATGCCACTGGGGCAAGGTGGAGGCTGATTGGTGGATGCAGGTTCAGCTGCAGCATCAGACTTTGGGGAGGGGGAGGTAGGATCATACCCCATGCCTGAATTGGCTCATGGTGGGAAGCTGATTGGTGGCCATCAGATGAACTATCAGTGCCATCAGAAGCTGATAGATATGGGCACTTGCATTTTGAGTGGTCTAACTCAAAAGAGGATGGACAAAGCATCTGTTCGCCCACAACGCAGGCCCAGAAAGAATGGTCAGGGGCAGAGGGGATAGCGGCGCGAGGGGGAATTGATAAAGCAATTTTTTGTTTCATGGCTGATTGTGGCATATGCCTGAGGCCCAGCGAGGCGTGTGGCTCCATTTGGGACCACAAATTGCGAGATGGGGTTGGAGCCATAGGCTGCCAAACCTTCCATCAGCTCCTGGTGGAGCACCTCAGGGGGAAGGTTGGTGGGAAAACCAGCAAACTGAACCACCAAAGTGGTGTCCGCTGGGAGCCAGGTCCGAGTTGTTGGGAGAGGTGTATCCTGGAAGTCCAGGGGCACCATTGCCGCAGTGGCAGCATCAGCTTCACAGGTGAAGCTGAGATCAAAATACCCTTATAGGGGTGGAAGCCAATAAAACAGGCGGGATGCATCGCCGCCTGAGTCATTCAATAATGGCTTGGTCATTGTATGGGAAAAATTTCCATATTTGACCCTAAGGCCAAATCACATGTTGCTCCTGGGGAGCACCAGGGGTAGTGGGGCACCACTTGGGTTTGAGTGAGGTGGGAGTTGAGATCCTTAGGAGGAAAGAATCATCCCAGGGTTTTGGTGTGACTGGGCGAGGCAGTCCAAGTGCATTTTCCTGTCAGACGGAAAATGGCAGGGGGGTTTCGCCACTGCCCCACACTGGGGCAGCTGGTGGGGAATCTGATGATATTGAAGTGAAACTACGGTGGGCAATTAGTTTTTACTTTTTTTTATCTGTAAAAATTGCTTATTAAGTTACGCTGAGCGGAAAGAGAGTCATCTTTATTTAAATAATCCTCAAGTTATTTATAGAACCTCGATGGATTGGGAAATAGAAGATTGGAATAGCAAAAGTGTCAGCATGGGATTCTAATTCAAGATAAACAAATAATATAGATAGTATTAAAAGGGGAAAGGGAGCATCCTCAGCATAAATTTCTGGTGCTCCCAAAAAGGGGTAATAGATTGGGTTGACATCACATGGTAATTCCCCATGCCCAATTGATCGTTTAGCATCCTCAGCATTAGTCGCAAGTGCCAAATTTACTATTATTAGACTAAAAGTAATTATCAGGGTCAATCCCCATTACTTCAGATTAGGCTTACTCCAATTTAATAAGGAGCCCAATCCAACATTCGCCCATAGGCAGGTCATAACCCCTAGTTGGGGCTTCCACTAATAATGGGGGAGAATCCTGAAATAACCCCCTCCAAGCCTCAGCTAGGGTAAGGATCCAAGGTGAGGGCACTAGATCTGGGCGTCAGGGTGGAATGGGCTAAGGTAGCTGGCGTGGACACAATGGCGGGATCTGGAAAGTGTCATCAGGGAGTGGTCCCAGCAATGGCGCTGAGGCCAGCATCAGGATTGACGCCTGGCATCAGCGCTAGGGCTGGCGTTGTGAGGAAGTCCCAGAATCTGGATTGATACCCAGCATCAGCACTGGGGCTGGAATCGGGAGGAGGTCCCAGCATCAGGATTAACACCTGGCATCTGTACTGGGGCCAGCATCAGAAATACAACCCCAGTAGGCTGGACTTAGTCACTAAGGCTAGTTTTGGGTGGGCCTTTAGTCCACCCTCATCCTGGCTTGCCCTCTTGGGGCAGGGGTCAGGGTATCCTGGGCTTGTTTGCCCAGTATCCAGAATCAGATCAGCTGGGGGCCTCCCCAACTGACCCTACCACTTCCAACCTGGCTTGCCCTCTTGAGGCAGGGGCCAGGCCAGGTCGCACCTCCTGGGTTGTTTAAGCCCAGGGTATATGCCTTGGGCCAATGGCCCTTAGCTGCAACCACCCCTCCTCTTTTCCCCAAATTAGCTCTCACGGGGAACTTGGGGGCACCTGGCAGGGAGCACCACTTATTAGGCCATGGGGGAGAAACTCCTACCCGTGCCCATAATTAATCAAGGCCCCAAAGCCCCAACAAGTTAAATGGCCTTTTAAACATTAGGTAAGATAAAAAGGAAAAGAAAGGTGAAATATGGTAGGTTTAATGAAATAATCCTTAAGGTATATATAAAACCCAACGGATCAGGAAAGGAAGGAATAAGAATAGCAAAAGTTTTGGCATGGGATTCCTATTTGAGATAAACAGATAATATAAATATTATTACAAGGGGAGCTGGAGCATCCTCAGCAGAATTTGCCAGTGCTCCCAAAAGATGTTAATTGTTTGAGCCAAATCAGATGGTAATATATTGAAGCCTTATTGATTGTTTGACATCCTCAGCATTAGTCGCTGGTGCCAAATTCACTATTATCAAACTATAAGTAATTACTGGGGTCAATCCCTATTACTTCAGATCAGGCTTACCTCAAGTTAAGGGGGAGCCCAATCCGCCACCTGTCCATAGGTAGGTCGCAACCCCTAGTTGGGGCTTCCACAATAAAGGGAGAATCTTGACATTGATCATCATGCACATCCTCAGGACCAGCCTGAGAATACTTTGCCTTTACTCAGCGTTGGTCCATTGTATTCTTTAAGTCTTGAAAGCCTAGTAACTTGAATTTTTTGGCCTCCTAATAACCAGCCTTGCCCTTGCAGCATGACCCTTAAATTATGTCATTTAGCCATGACACTACCCACATCTCATTTTGAGTCTCCACCCCTCCTCCAGGAGCTTTTGCAAGCGAAATGTTCTTGTGGGCAGAGCCAACTTCATGGTGGCGAAAGTTTGTTGCCTTGGGTTATGCACCCTCAGGAAAATTCTCGGAAAAAACATCAATTAAAATCTTGGGCATGGGCATAGTCGCATGCTGGTACCTAACTTTTTCCTGATGCGTCAATTCCCTTCCAGGATACTAAGCACTGAAGCCTTCTTCTTACTATTCAGGAGGCTATTATCTCCTCCACTTCCCATTCTGGCGCCCCATCCACGATATAAGCCTCTTTGGTCTCTGGTGGGGGCCCTCAAACAACGTCAGCTTAATTTTACAAAAGACTGCAAAGATCTGGAACAAGGGGGGAGATCCAACTGGTATGTAGCGTGGCCCACTTTTCTCAAAACATGGTAAGGCCCTATCCTCTTTGTTCCCAGCTTTTTCATGGCTGCTTGATAAGGATGTTTTAATCATCAAGCATCACGATATTCTATTTCTTTTAAGCAGGAAAAACCCATTTCTTTCCATCAGCGTTCTCTTTATAAACTTTCATTGCCGTCTCCAAATTTGAGGCAACTCCCTGGTGTACTTTCATGATAGTCTTAGCAAAGTCCACCACCGCTTTGTCTTTGTATCCATAGCATTGCTCCAAGTTGAAGGTGGGGTTATATCCAAGGTTGGCGAAAATGGGGAACAACCATTAGACGCATGTTAAGTGTTTGGTATAGCTAAACTGAGCAAAGAGAAACTGAGAAATTAAATCCAAATGATCTGCGGCAGTGTAACACCGCAGGAATTGTTCCAATCAATAGTCCACTCGTTCTGTTTGCTATCTGATTGGGGATGATAAGCAGTTGAACGGTAGAGCGAATTTAAAGAGTCTTACTTAACTTTTTTCCAAAAATCAGAGTTAAAAATTGGGGCCCTAAATTTACTAATTATGTTTTGGGGCACCCCATGAAGGGCTAACACATGTGATACAAAGCATTTAGCCATCTCCACCGCAGTTACCATAGTTCTACAAGAAATAAAATGGGTGAACTTCATAATGAGGTCCACTATTAATATGATGACATTGTAGCCACCAGACGCAGGTAACCTCACAATGAAATCAACCAATAGGAAAGACAAGGCCCTTAACACTTTTAACTAAAACCAGCAAACCTGCAATGGGCTGTCAATTTGGTTTCATTTGGTTGCAGACCAGGCACTTCTACAATACCTGGCAATCTGCGTGGCAAATCCCATTAAATTATAAGCGTGGCTAATTTGTTTTAAAGTCTTTGCCTTCCCAGGATGTCCTATGGTAATCCCATCATGCTGGTCTTGGATTATTTCCAGGCGATATGGTCCAACAGGAACCCATAGGCGACCCTGAAACCAGACCATCTCGTCCTTCACGTGTACCTTCTAGTAGTATCAACCTGATTCAGATTGCTCTTGGAGAAGACAAAAGTATTTTTCTGTTGAATGGCTGTGAAAGGGTCACATTTCTATACATATCATCTTTCTCTGCATTTTCCATAGAAGCAAGCGCTGACCCGTGGGTCAAGAGGTGGCATGTTAAGACACAATATTACCCGGTGCAATCATCAAGTGGGTATTGTGACTCTCCACAAATTAGGATCTGGAGCTAATTCAGGTTTTTGGCTCTAAGAATCCTCCAAACCATTCTCCTTACCTTTTAGTAACTCATAAGAAAACAAAAAATGGGTCAGGGTCTCATACCAGTGGGTTTGCCGTGAGGTCAGGGCTTGAGGTGCGTGGTAGTACACATGGCATGGTGATCAAACATATGTGGAAGGGTTGGGGAGAGCCATGCAGGTGATGACGCCAATAGGTCAGCACCTCATCCACTGCTAATAACTCTTTGTTTTAAAAGGCGTATTTCAACTTTGTTAAAGACATTTTTCTGTAAAAATATCACGCCGGATGCCCTTACCCATCTCCACCTACTTTTAATAAGGCAGCCGCTATGGCGAAGTTCAAGGCATCAGTAGCAACAATTAACTCTTTTTCAGTTCTATAAGGCGAATGATGGACGTGGACAACAGGGTGTACTTTACCACCTGGAAGTCATCCTGCAGGATGAAAGACCACTGGAGCGCTTTGCTCCATTCACCTTATACAAGAGTGCAGCCACCTCCTAAAGATTTGGCATGAACTTCTAAGGAACGTACACATATCCAAAAAAACTGCTCAATTCCTTGACTAAATTTAGGGTGGGCCACTTGCAAATTGCCTGCTCCTTGCCTGGAGTTATCATGTGGCCTTGGTTAAACATGACGTTGCCCAGAAAGGTGACATGGGACTTAAAGAGCTCGCACTTACTGACCTTCAGCTTAAAGTTGGCTTCCCTTAAACTCTCCACCACTTGCCACAGATATATTTAATAGGACTCATAATCAGTGTAAAACACCATAATATTATCCATATAGAAGCTGCTTCTATATGACAATAAAATATAATGGGTGCGTTTTAAGCCCGAAGAGTAAAGCCCAAAGCTGGAAAATTCTTTTTCTGGTTCAGAATGCGGTGAGCCACTCCTGGCCCTTCTTGATCTGGATCTGATTGACTATAAAGCAATCCAGTTTAGAGAAGACTCCGGTATTCTCCACCTAGCGAGCAATCTGAGAGTCCAACGGGGTGGGATGTAAATCTGTTACAGTGACATTGTTTAGGTTCCCATAATCTATGCATAGGCATAGAGTACCATTGGCTTTCTCTATGTAGGAATCCAGCTTAGTGGTGCTTGCTGGTGCTTACGCCGCTGGATCCCACAAAATATTTTAATAAAATTTAATAGATTTAACTAATAAAAACATGAGTTTTTTCATTTTTATTAGGAGAGTGTGGGGTTAAATAAAAAGTGATTTTTCTAATTTTCAGCAATTAGTATTTTACTACTTTTTGAGGGCTAGAGGGAATTTGGGGATAGATTGAAATAGCTTTGACGCTTCCAATTTGGTAATATGGGTGTCAATCCTATCTGATCTTGTGGAAAGGGAATTAATGTTAGTATAATGGACGTTGAGGTTTTGGGGAAGAATATACTCATGTGGCAAGGTTTTGATTTACTGCAACCAATCACCACTAGAAAAATTATTTTCACCTAAGGGGGCCGCCGCCACGCCTATAAAAGGGGGTGGCCCCCACGAGGTGTTGTGAAGGACTTGGTGATGGTTGGGGGAATACATTTTTGCTGGTTTCCCTGAAGTCTGTCATGTAATTGGCGAAATCTAATTGTTTGATTTTACATAGAGTGCCCATGTGGGTTTTGAACCGGTGTCACCTCAGTTAATAAGGTTCCACTGAGAACTGGCCAGGGTCTTTTGGCCTAAATTTCTAATAGCATTGTCTTTTTTATTGTTAGGATCGCTCTTGAAAATCCTCAGATAATTGCAAATGGCTGACATTTCCCTTTTTTCAGCTGAGATTGACCTAAAACATTCTTCTTTTTCAGCTGTAAGTCAAATGTCCGACATCACCCCCCCTAAGAATGTTGGGGAGAGAATAGGGCCTTAGGTAACAGCCATGTAAACAATTAATGGTAATACTGGTAGCTAGTGATTTGATGGAATATTGTTTCCCCTTATGTAAGTGATGGTGAAGGACCCCCCCCAAAATTGATCCAAGCTTACCGCTTCTAGGAGTGATGCAGTTATGATTTTACAATACCATATCCAATACTTAGAAAGTAGAGAGGGGGGTTAAGATTATTGGCATCCTGTCCTTCTTTTGCCACAGTTTTTGTTAAATTGGTCATAGGTTCAAATTGAGTTGAATGATGTGCTGAGCCAATTTTCTCATGACCCTTTTGGGTCCTCAGCTCTAGAGGAAAATACTTCTTTGAATAAGAGGGCAGGTATGCCTGGTTCCTGTCCATACAAGACATGGAATAGAGGCATTTTTATAATCTGATGATAGCTAATATGGTAAGTTAGAAGAGCACTGGGTCAATATTGGTCCCCTGAAGAGGATCAGAGGATGCCATTTTTCGAAGAATGGAAAACAGAGTTCCAATAACTCTCTCCACAGTCTCATTGGTGGAGGGGCTATAAGGAGCCAAAAAAATTGTTGTGCTCTCATAGAGGTGACCAGGATTTTGACTACTCTGGAGGTGAAGTTCTTACCACTATCACAGAGTAGTACTTGGGGCAGCCATGACGCGTATAAATGTGTTTATATAGAAAATTAGCAGTGGCCTTGGCCATTTGGCAAAAAGAGCCATGGCTTCCACCCACTTAGTGAAGTGGTCAATAGCTACTAGAATAAATCTATTTCCACTAGTAGCCTGAGGAAGGGGACCTACTACATCCGAACTAATGGTGTGAAATGGTTGTTGAGGGGTGTTTGGTTGATACTGATATATAATCTTGAAACCAGATTGCTTCTTGCATGTAAGGCAGGCTTCCAAGCGTCAACAATAGCTTCCATCTTACCATCCCAATAAAACCGATCCTTATTCCACTCTTAATTTTTCTTGGCCCCTCCATGACCTAGGGTCAAATGAGCTTCTAAGATAGCAGATATGCGTTTTGAGAGCTGAAGTAAGGTAGGCATTTCGTCCCCGCCTGCTTATACAAAATCCCATTCTCCACTTTGGTGTTGTGGGAGTTCCAGGATATTATCTTCTGGACAGGCTCATCCTCATCCTCCCAGTCATCAGAGGTCATTAAGAGGGCATGTAACATTTCCATATCACTGTTATCTAGATGAGCGACTGTGATCTGAGTCAAACAATCAACATTCACATGTTGGGTTCTAGCACAGTGTTTAATCTTCATTCATAAGGCTGGAGCTTTAGAGCCCAGCGATCTAGCCGGCCAGTAGGATCCTTTATGTTCTGTAACCACTTTAGGGAAGCGTGGTCAGTAACCACAGTGAATGCAGTCCTATATAAAAAGGGGCGGTAGTGCTTCACAGCTAACAAAATGGCAATGTACTCCTTCTCAGTTATACTATAATTTGTACCACTTTTGACAGCATCTTGATGAAGTAGGATACTGGATGACATACACCATTTTCATCTAGTTGTGCTAAGATGGCCCCAACGGTATAGTCTGAAGCGTTGGTAAACAGGATAAAAGTTTTATTGTATTCTGGGTATCTCAGGATAGGACGTTGTTGTAAAATTGTTTCAAAATCTTGAAAGTGGCCTTCTGTTCAGCACCCCAATAGAAAGGGGTGTTCTTAGTCAATAAGCGAACGAGTGGTTCGCTGAGCTGGGCAAATTTGGGGATAAATTGATGGTAATACCCCATCATCCCCATAAATACATGAATATTCCGTAGTTTCTTAGGGGGATGCATTCTCAAAATCGCTTCAACTTTATCTAGCATGGTTTGGATTCCTTTTTGGAAATGGAGTGTCTAAGGATTTACAATTTCTTTTGGAATAAGGTACATTTTGAAGGATTAAACTTGATATTTGACTTGCATAACCTTTGAAACACCTCCTTCAGAAGATCAAGATGTTTGTTGAAGGTACGTAAGAACACTTTGATATCATCAAAATATATGATGACACAAGTTAATTTCATATCTCGAATAATATTATCCATCGCCACTAAAAGATGCAGGTGCATTACACAACCCTTGCAGTAATTGGGTTGGTTGAGAAAAAGACCATCACTAAAAAGATTAGAGCACCTTTCTCGTGATCTTCAGGGTTAAGGTCCATTTGCCAATAGCCGCTAGCCAAATCCATGGCGGAGAAGAAGTTAGAGCAATAGAATTGTGCCAAGGCGTTGTCAATGTGGGGGATAGGATAACTATCCTTTTTTGTGAGATTATTTAATTTTTGGTAGTCCATAACTATCTGATGACCTCCGTTTTTCTTTTTAATAAGCAACAGAGGGGAAGACTAAGAGCTTTGTGAAGGTACTAACAACCCCGCATCTAGAAATTGCTGGAGCTCAATCCTCATTTGCTCTTCTTTCACCTGCAACTTATGGTAAGGTTTTGACCAAATAGGGCAGGCATCACCCACATTGGTGGAGTGACACCAACCTTTCATCTGACCATAGTCATGGTTTGATTAAGAAAATATGTCGCTATATTCATCTAATAAAGTATGAACTTCTTCCAATACTTCTGGGTTTAACTCATCCAAAATATGAACATTAGGTAGAGTGCACACCAGGTTATCCATAGGCAAACCCAAATCCTCCATAGAGACAATGGAGTGGATATGTTCATTATCTTCTACTGGAAGTAGGAAGCCTCAGCCAATATCCTCGTGTTTTCATATGATCATGCCTTTTCTGGTGAGGTTTCCCAGCAAAAGGGTAATAGGCCTCTGGTAGGCTGGGTCTAGAAGCCCAGGCAATACCCTAGGCTCAAAGGGGCTGACGCCCTCAAGACTTGTGATATGCAACAAGAAGTGATGTATGATTTTGATCATGATTTTAGTATCAACCACGCATTGTTACCCAGGTTTAATTAATACCTCAACTACAGCATAGAAAGGGATGCCATTTCTTGCATCCACTAAATTGGGCAATTTCTTATTTTGACGTCCCGAGGTGGGATAGGATAATATTATAGCTGAAAAGGGTTATTTGACTAGTCAAGAGTGTTTGGGCTTTCTGGGTTCTTTGTTAGATAAGACCAACGGGACTTCATAGTTTAGTAACGAGATGTATCCTTAATTCATGTTACTATTCCTTTGTACTCAAATTATAAACTGAGTGCTGATGATCATATTATAAGCGTTGCTGTCTAAAGCCACATTGGGGGCTGATAAGATAATTTTCTCAATGAGAATGAGAAGGGAAGAGTATGCTTGACAGCATGGGTATTATTTGGGCCTGCAACTCTAAATTTTTGTGTATACTCCAAGTCGGGAGTTAGCTTAATTTTCTTGATAAGCTTAGTGGAGATCACATTACGGGAAAGCCATTTTCCAGGATAGCCAGACTTAGGACTTTTTGTATAACCACTTTAACTTTTGTGAGGGTTCCTCCAAATTTAGGTGCCAAGGCTAAGACCTCCTTAAGCTGAAAGGTGGAGTTTAATATGCGAGAAGTCTTAGGATATTTATCTATGATGGTTTTCAAAGGCTGGACCCGCTGAAGGGGTCATATAAAGCTAGTTAAAAATTGATCACCATCGCTGGCAGTATCAATAACTTTGGGCCATCCTAAAATTTGGCTGAGGTACGTTACCTCGGGTATGATGGTACAATCTACTCCTCTAGCGTTTAAATGATCAGGAATCTCTACTTTCAAAGGTGTTATTAAAATATATTATCCAACATCATTGTAACTCCTCAGATTCCTCACCAGGGGTATTCTCAACAACGGCCAAAGCTGCAATAGAAGTAGGGGAGATGGCCACAGAAGATTGAGTAGCCTTAGGAGATGTATTTTCTAGCTCAGCTGGAAGAGAAGGCACAGGGGCGTTAGAAAGCTTGTGCAGGCGTATGGGTGTTATAACTTTACAGGACTTTGATTTTTTAGAAGGATTGATAACCTTTTAAGTCTCACTGAAGGAGCAGGGTTATCAGGGAGGATAGGAACAGGTGGCCTCAATCTCAATTGTTCAACAGCATATGCTCCTCAATAGATAGAGCCAAATTTGTCACCTCCATTTCATGTGTTGAGGCACATATATGAAGTTCAACCACGTCTAAAAAAGCCTCCTTGATGTCCCGGATATTTGTAAAGTAGCATTTTACCAAGATGATATACCTAGCTAGAGATGGTTGAGAAGTTAACCCAGATAACAGGCAGAGATAGCATCATCAAGAATAGGTTAGAGGCTAAAAACCTTTGCGCAGAGAGGTAAAAACGTTCAGCAAAGGTAATGAGCGATTCATCCTCATATAAGCTAAGGCGCATAAAGGCCTTTTTTTCCAATTGTAGACTCTGCTTTGACCCAAATTCAGACAGAAGAGCTTCCTTCACCTCTTTCCAAGTGTATTAAGGGTTCAGGTTAGAGACTATCATCTCTTGCGCTAGAAGACTTAAACAAGGCAGGATGTGGCGAACTTTTGCTTGTCTGTGGCACCATCCATAGCAGCTTCATACACGTACAGGAAGATGGCAATACTCCCTATACCAAAGGCGACTTTTCTTTAAGGGGAAGTTTGTAAGGACGCTGTTCAAGCTCCTTAAGGCGAGATAAAACGTTTTCTAGTTGCTTTTCAAGAGAAACAACTTTTGACATACAGGAATCCCCAGTAGTGAGCACCATTTTGAAGGAATCCAGCTTAGGGGTGCTCGCTGGTTCTTACGCCGCTGGATCCCACAAAATATTTCAATAAAATTTAATAAACTTAACTAATAAAAACTTGATTTTTTTGTTTTTATTAGGAGAGAGGGGGTTATAAAAAAGCGATAACTTTCCAGTCTTCAATGATTAGTATTTATACTACTTTTGAGGGTTGGAGGGACTTTGGGGGATAGGTTTGGAATAGCTTTGATGCTTCAAATTTAGTTACTATGGGTGTCAATTCTATCAGATCTTGCGGAAAGGGAATTAATGTTAGAAAAAGGACGTTGGGGTTTTGAGGCAGAATATACCCATGTGGCAAGGTTTTGACGTACCACACTCAATCACCACTAGAGAAATTATTCTCACCTCGGGGGGCTGCCACCACGCCTATAAAAAGGGGTGGTCCCCGCGCAGGTGTTGTGAAGGACTTGGTGATGGTAAAGAAAATTACCTTCCCCTGGTTTCCCAAAAGTCTGTTGTGCGATTGGTGTAATCCAATCATCTTATTTTACAGAGAGTGCCTTTGTGGGTTTCAAACTGGTTTTGCCCTGGATAATAGGGTTCCACTGAGAATTGTCCATGGTCTTTTGGCTGAAATCTTCGATAGCATTGTCTTCATTTACTTTAGAATTGCTCTTAAAATCCTTGATGATTTCAAATGGCTGACATTTCCCTTTTTCAGCTGAGATTGACCTATAACATTCTTCTTTTTCATCTGTAAGGGCAAATGTCTGACAATCCACAAAGATAAGTGGAGAGCATACTGGTGAGGTACGCTGTAATATTGCGCCTTTAGCTAACTGTTATTTTACCAACACATTTAATGCTGCTTCCTCCCATACAGTCAAGGGGTAAATGGGAGAAGATATACGCACCAGATTAACTGTGAGTTTGAACTTGCAATCAAACTGTGAATGAGCAAGTAGTAATTTTTCTGAAGCCTCATCAAAAGAAGATTCCAGACCCTTCAAACAAAAAGGTAATGGTACCTCAAAAGAGGGCTTCATAAGAGGAGATAGACTGAGTGTGTTGACCTTGGGCCATTGGGTAAAATTACCTTGAAAGTTCGCTTCAGACATGGGGATAACTAATACATGGCCATTCTTTAAAGTTAATAACATGGTATTATCTTTAAAGTTAGTTCTGACATCAAACTTTCGCCACCACTCCACTCCCAAGATAATGGTGCACAAGAGGTTTTTAGTGCTTGGAAGTGGTCAGCCAAATGATAATAGCCAACTTAATAATCCACTAAACCTAAAATCTTCAGCGTGGGAATGTCTTGGAAAGCCCTTCTTCTAACCATATCACCAGGAAAGTAACTCAGCTCAAGGTAGTCGGCTAGGTCCTGGCCAATAAAACTCAGAGGCTCCTGTATCCACAAAAACAGTTGTGCTTTTTTTCCCTAAAGGGGATAAAAGAGTAGTAATCAACGAAAATATCATTATGGTCTTTATTCATAGAAGCCAACGCCAAGACTTCACCTTAGAAGCCTTCATCAGGCGTAATCATGCCTCCAGGATAAGTTTTTGCATCATAGAATGGGGAGGAATAGCTGGCCACTTTTACTACTGAGGTCACATATCCCATCATATCTTCAGCAATTTAATAAACATTTTTATATCTTAAAAAATTCCTTTTCCACTCACTGTGTTCTGAAAATCATAATAGGGTTAAGCGTGGGTTCTCTGGACAGATATGTTATACATAAATGGGTTCCACGCAAGTGTCCTAAGAGCTGCTATTTGTCCCTTTTATATCTAGTAAATTCGTGTCATAAAGCGCGTTTTGGGCTTTAATGACCCCATGCCATATTTGATGGGCAGTTGTACATCGTTATCCAAGGCCATCACCACCAGGCCCTTCATTGATGACCCCACTTGCACCATCCCAAAATCTAGTGTGGAAAAATAATTAGTTTTATCGTTACAATAATTTTGGGGCTAGACTTGCCATGACCATCCAATTATTCCAAAACAGGAAAGAATTGGTGGGGAGCTCTGCTTTATTTAAGGGAAAACCAATAAGTGCAGGCGCCATATTTATAGGGGCCGCCTCAGGTGACATCATAGTGGCGTATTTAACTGAGGCATTTAACATTAGTTTTAAACTGGACCCATGCTGGCCTTCAGATTCTCTAAACACAAAGGATTGGAAGGATAAGGATATCTCAATTCTCAGAGGCGCGCATGAGTTTATGGGGCACATATATATAAGTGCCACCCCAGGTAAAACCATGACGGCCAAATTACATGGCCTTTTCTGTGTTGGGGCGAGAAACTTTACCAAAAAGTGCATATCCGACTATCTTAGTCTGCAGGTGAAGATTGGTGCACTCAAGTGTCCATTGTTGGAGTTTCCAAAGAGGCACAGAAAAATGACGTCTGAGAAAATGACGGACAAATGTAACATAAGGTCATAAGGAGATAAAAAAGGGCAAATAAAACTCCCAACACCATGGGGCACAGTTGAGCAATGGTAAAGCTCTTAAGCAGTGGCACAGAGTCGTCCTTTCCCAAGGATGACAACAAATTCTCTATACTCTAGAACACCCACAACACAGTTTTGTAAATGTAAAACACCCTGAAAGGTGCCCTGAGTAGAAGACGACGCAGTTACTCAACTCCTGGAGGAGGGGAGTCAGGGCTTGTTATATTATAACTATAAATAATGGTGGGAAACTTGTAAACCTGAGCAACTGGGGTACGAATGGTCCATTCCCACCATATACTCACCAAAAGGGTGGAAGTAACACCACATGCAGAAAAAAGAGACACGCCTAGCTGGCACACCACTAATGTGAATGAGACCACCGTGGACAAGAGCGTCCTAACCACGGTGCACAGTTAAAACACTGGAATACTACTATGAAGACCTTCCACTTTGAATAAGTTTTGGTTAAACAAAAATAGGATTGTTTGTCTAATGTCAATAGGATGTCTGTAACACTCCAGTTCCTTTAGAGGTGGGAGCCAAGGGCCCACCCCCATGCTACAGAACCCATTGCTGAATAAATGGTAAACTAAGAACTACCCAGAAGGACGGTGCACAGAAAGCCCTAAGAAAGGAGGGCACACGTTTGACTAAATTAGACCTGTAGAGGTCGGCTAACCAAGCAAAACATGTGCACATAAAATACAAAAACAAACGGGGTTTATAATAAACTAGATGGCCAATGAGGAAAGTTGGTCTTGCAGAACCACGTTCAAACACCATAGTGAGTTTTGTCAATTGGCGGAGGTGGTGACAAGACTATGCAAGCCAATAGGCGACATTATCTTTTATTCGAGGCAAGCTGACCAGGGGATGGACATTACCAAAATAGAGAAAGTATCAACATGAAACCTGAGCGGGGTCAACTCTGTCATAGAAAGTTTTTTTTCACCTCCGGATCGGGACTCAGATTTTTCTGGTTACATCATGGGTAAGGTTTTCGTGTTATTATACCTACTAACCGCCAATAGCTTCCTTCAGCTGGCACCCCTATCGATGTGCAAAGGGCGGGAATCGAACCTGCAACCTTCAGGTTGGTAGCCGTACGCCCTACCGACTCGCCTTCCACCCCCTAATAGGCGACATTATCATCAGCCAGGATCTTGTAACTTAAGATTGTCCAAACTCAAAATATAGATTGTAGATTGACTTGACCCAACTTAGCTTTATTATAAACGGAGCAGGTTTTGAATCCCTGTTTCTCCAGTAACCCTGAAAACTATCAGAATTAAAGACGTAGTATTTGGGTTTTAAAGCCTAGGCTGTAACGTCAGGCCAAGCATCACGCACATCCCTAGGACCACCCTGGGCATACCTTGCCTGTACCCAGTTTAGTTACAGGGTGTGTTTCAAGTCATGAAGGCCTTATAGCTTGTCCTTTTTGATCTCCTGAAGACCAGCCTAGTCCTTGCAGTTTGTCCCCTCAATAAAGTCATGTATTTATTACAAAATTGAAAATTCTACAACCCACAACCCATAAGCAAAGACATAATAAAGTGCTCCTGTACATCCAGATTCATGGGTATCGCCATGATAATGAGCTCACAGATACAGTAATTATCCCAAATGGATAAAGCATCTAAAGTGGCAATCCAATGCTACCTCATTAAGGGATCTTTGAGTCCTCATTGTCGCTAATTAGATTCCAAAATTCTACATCTAACATTCTTTTTTTTATGCTTTTTCACTAGAGTATAAGTACTTCGCTTTTCACTTTAATAATGGACATTTTTACATAATATTCAGTTTTTTCCTTTTACTTTCACTTATAGTAGTTTAAGTGATCTAATAACCTTTAGCCAGTATAAGGTTAGCATTTGAGAAGATTGCAGTAACTATCTGAGAGCTGCTCTGTTTGAACAAGTCACTTGATATTTATGG
>JAKSZP010003167.1:0-62018 GCA_022478985.1 Massospora cicadina
CATGGGATGGACACTTCCGAATTTGACCCAAAAGAAACAGAACTTAGTAACAGGGAAGGCACCTCAGAGAAGCGATGCTTTCTCTTGTTGCCAGCGGGAACGCCACTATGGGGAGGGGGAGGGAACGTGTGAAGGGGCCGTAGCCACTATTGAACACGTGTGGAGGAAAGGGTCTGATTTGATGAACCAAACTGGGAACCAGGAGGAGACCAGCTGTCAGCAACGCAGTGGGAGGTATCCAAACATCCACTCCTGAAAGTTTTCCACCAAAAGTAACTGGAATCTGTGGAAAGCTTCTGGGACAAAGGGGTGGAGCCTGAGATGGCATCCAAGACAATCGTGTGGATAATCCACATGGCGATTGCAACCACTAGAGCATGGAGGGAGGGTGGAAGGGGGGAGGCCATTGATGAAGCAAACATATCTCTTGACAGACTGTAGGGATTTGGTTGACCCTGGCCCAGAAGACGTTGAACTTCGCGCCATATCACTTTAGAGGTAGGACACTTCTACAAGCGGTGGAACAGCGTTCCATACTTGCCACACATGACGCAGGATGAGTGTAAAGCTTTAGAGTGCTCAGCCATATGGTACACCCGCCTCAGGCAGCGCCACACATGGGAACGGATTTGAGGCTGCAACAGAGGATGGTGTGCGTATTTCCAGATAGTCTTTTGGGTCTCAATGGAGTAAGGGATGTCCATCATGTCCAGGTAGTCCACCCTGGATAGGACATGGGGCCGTGTGGGGATCACGCCATCTTGGATGGGTAGCCCCTGTACCTCTTGTGTGAACTGAGGAGAGGGGCGGTCTCTCTGGGCTGTGTGTCCGCTAATAAAAATTCTCCAGTCAGCGCTCCACATGGAGAGGAGGATTCGTTTGTAGTGGGCTTTAGTCCCGTGAGGACCTGTGGCCGATGGGTGTGAAGCCAGGTATTTCATCAAGGAATGAGGGTTTGATGGATTGTTAAGGCCCAAGGCGCGGGAGAAGTTGGAGTGGGCCATGCGGGACCAATGTTGGGAGGGGAGCATAGGGGCGGTGACGGCTGCAATCCAGGTGCCCAGGTTCTTGGCCGCATGGGCTTTGAAGTCAAGCAGGCCCATGCCTCCATGAGATGAGGGCCAAACATGACCTCTAATCATATTGTTGGTGGGCGGCCTGACCAAAGCCATCCTTTCAGCAGTGCATACAAGGATTTGAAAAATCTTGGAAAGAAGGGGATGGCGTGGGCTCCAAACCAGACTTTGGAGAGGAGCATAGAGTTGGCTAAAACAACCCTGCCAGTAAGGGAAGTAGGGTGGGCTCTGATGGAGGTGATGCGCTTTGTCACGTTGTCTAGAATACGACTTTCCATTACTGCTGATGCGTACCCGCCTGCCTCCACCCACATGCCCAGATGGCGGACTGGCCCTATGGTAGGGCGTGGCATGAAGGGGAGCACCAGTGGGGCGATGTGGGGTGAGCTGGGAGGGCGAGCGCGTGTGCCAGCAGATGGGCCGGGCTGGGCACTGGTTGCTGGGGCCCAGCAGGTTTGATACCAACCAAGGAGGATGATTTCGGTTTTGGAAGCGTTCAGTGCAGCGTTACTTACCTGGGAATACTCCTGGATGAGAGCTTCAAGTGCGCGTGCATCCTTATTATTAGACACCCCAACCACACAGTCATCTGCAAATGCCATCATCTTGACTGGGGCTTGGCCTGGTACATGGACCCCAGTGAGTTGGGCATTCACATTTCGAAGTAGTGTATCAAGGCTGAAGTTGTATAAGAGTGAGCTAAGGGGGTCCCCTTGTCGTAAGCCCCTTTGAGGGCGGACTACTTCCGTTAGGAAGCCTGGACACGCTCTGCCATTGTTGCAGATTCTGTGAGCAGCATCACCCAGTCGATGAAGCGAGGGGGTAGGCAGAATTGATGGAGGCAGGCCCTGAGGTAATCCCAGTTTACTCTATCATAGGCCTTCTGTTGGTCCAAAATACAAGTGCCCCAGAGGCTGTGGACTGGCATGCGTTAACCACAGAGTGCACGTTTTCCCAAATCGACCTTCTGGGTATGAAACCGAATTGTTCTGGGGAGATGGTGGCAGATGCTACAATCTCTAAACGGTTAGCCATGTTTTAGTTAAAATTTTTGTATCTGTGTTAGTTAAAGAAATGGGGTGCTAGTTGGCTAAGTCTAGCTTGTCCCCTTTCTTGAAGAGTGTGACGGTGAAGGCCTCTTGTCCTCCTGGTAGGAGGCGCATTTCCAACAGGCTTTGGTTAAGTGAGGCAAGCAGTAGTGGGGATATATATTTGAAGTACTTTTTATAGAATTCATATGGAATGCCATCTGGGCCTGGGCATTTCCAATTTGGTGCACCGCAGATGGCTGTCCATAGTTCATTTGGAGTAATCAAATTCATTATTTACGGGTATTGGGAAATGGTGCAGATGTGGGTTCAGTCAAGAATTTCTGCCACTTTGGCCAGCTGAATTGGATTGGATCGGTATAACTCAGAGTAATGCTTTTGTGTTTTGATTGCCACTTCAGCTGGCATATCCGCGATGGAATCATCTGATCTTCGCACCTGTGTGCAGGCCACGCTCTGGCATGGTGCAAATTTTTTTAAAAAATATGTGGTGCACTTGTCACCCTCTGTAATGCATTAGGCCCTGTACTGAACACAAACCCCGATGTTTGTGTTGCCTTTTGAGTGCGTTGAGGTGGGCGGCTGCCTCCGCCCACTTCTGGCCCCATGCAGAGCTGTATCCTGTAGCTGGGATGTTGGACTCCAGGTGTGCCAACTCTGCTAGAGTGCGCGAGATAACCGCCGATGTGGCTCGTGAGCGCTTGGAGGAGAGATGGCGATAGTGGCGGATGGTGTCTTCTTTGAAAGTTGCCCATGTGGAAATGGGGTCCACGCAAAATGGTGCAACAAATGATTTAACCAAAGTTGCCTCTTCCACCCACGTGGAAAATCCTGGCGACGCGAGCTCGGGGGGGGGGGGGGCGGATTTTGCACCAATATGGGGCCTTAGCCACTGTGACAGGTAGGTGGTAGGCTATTGAGACCAGCCTATGGTTGAAGAATTCAATTTTTGCTGTTTTGAAGTGGGAAATGTGGGGTTGGAATTTCGCCGGCATAAGGATAAGGTCATGCGGGTCATGGACCTTAATTGGCCGTTGTGGATGTGGGGGCGCGTCATGTTTTTGAGCAGCGGGGCTCACTGCAGCAGCGCATCCATTAACCCAAGGGTGGCCTTTAGAATGCGAAGTTCTATGTGACCCTGGGGGGCGTGGGAGGAGGAAGGCCAACGGTCCATTGGTATGTTTATCCAACAGTTCATATCGCTGACTATGAAAGGGTCTGGGGGTAACAGGAGGGATTTGACCTTTGAGAAAATCTTCTGACGTTCTTGTGCACAGGTTGGGGCGTAGATGTTAATGATAGCATGTGCCATGTCAACCCATGAGAAAGTGACAATGAGGACTTGGCCATTGAGGAAGGATTCTGACGATAAAAAATTGAAAAAATTGTTTTTCCAAACTAGCTCCACAGTGCTCTGACCAAAAGGATAGGGATGGGAGGAGCATGGTTTTCCAAGCATCCTCAGAACCTCGCGGACAATGGGACTCCTGGATGGCCAGGATATCCACAGGTAAAATTTTTTGTAAGAACTCAGTTTCCTAGCCTGGGACAGCGAGGCCTTAAGTCCAGCGATATTCAACATCCCTAAAGTGAAGGTTTCCCCCATCGCACCTTAGGTGTAAGGGGGTGGGCACACAGGCCCACTAGCCTCCTCTAGATCCCCATAGGCCTTCACAGCAGTGCGGGTGTTTGCAGCAACGCTATCAGTAGTTTTGTTGATTTTAGCAGAAAGGTTTGCATTGACTATTGCCTTCACTTTTTGTTTCTTTGACGTTGAACGAATTTTTTGTGGTGTAGATGAGTTTGGTGCACCGTCAATTGGGACAAAAAAATTTTCAGGTAAGTTGGAAACCAAGTCAGTTTCAACCAGAGCTTGGTTGCAAAGATCGGGTGAAATTGAGTCGCCCATCAGATCCTCAGATTGGGTGGCCCAATTGGCATGGGCTTCCCAATCTATTTGGTTGATGGATTCCCCAGTTGCTTCCACCATGAAGGTTTTGATGTCCTCCTGGCATTGGGAGTGTGGGATAGTGGTGGTGACTTTGGCCGCTTCCTTGGCTGTGGCCCTGTGGGCCTGCTTGGCCTTCTTCCGCTCTTGCAGGGAGATAGGTTTTACCAGTAGGTAGTAGCCTTGTGCTCCCCACAGGAAAGCCTCTTTGGTGCTTGCAGTTGGTTCATAGTGCGCCTCTCTGCTGGCCATGACCTCAGAGGGGTGCTCTTGGAATGTGATGCACTCCTTGGTGGGGCAAGTATGTGCCTTATGGCTGAACGCATCACAGTGGGTGCAGATGGGGGGCGCGCTGTCCACGGTTACCCGGAAAGGAGTGGGTGGTATGCCCTTCAATATTGATATATGTGGAGTGTGGGATCTGGGTTAGGTCCTTAGCAATCTCCTCAGTTGGGGTCAGAACTGCAATGGCTTTGCTGGTGCAAAGGTGTGGCATCAGCATAAAGCATTGCATCTTGAAAGATTGTATTTTGCCATATACAGTGAGACCATCTTTCAGGTGCTGTTCCAAAATGGCACATTTTACCGTAGTAGGCAAAAAGTCAAATGTGAGGAAAATTTGGTTGGATTTTGTCATCCGGTGCGTTTGGTTTCAATGGCCCATTGCCCTTTGGGAATGTCAATCACTACATGCACCATAGAAGCTTTGTCTGCTGCCTCCTTGTTTTTGAAGCTGAGGTCCAGCCAACCATGTGACATGGAGTGAGGTGCGATGTACACTGCAGTTGGGAAAAAATGTTCACATCCCCACAAATTTTTTCCATTTAGCTGTTTGTTGGATGTCCAGAAACACATGGACTCCATATTCCACCAACGAAAGTGGTTGGGAGTGCGGTGTATTGATATACTGGTTGTATTGCGCTTGCCAAGCAAGGATTTCTGGGGAGATAGTGACCGCCAGTTTTTTTATATTTTTTTCTATTCCGCTGGTTTCTCCAGGGCGTTTTTGAACGTTTGAGGCTGTGGGCCTACCACCTGCTCTTCTTACCTTACTTGCCCAACTGCTCCCTGACATGGGCGCAGACTAATCTCCTCTGTGAGATTATCAAACTAGAATCAGACTTGATTTGAATAAGTTGCAAAAGTGATTGCAACGAGAGAGAAAAGTTTTAAAGGCATTCATATTATACTAACCTTTAAATCTCTCTGGGCACTAGTTTTTAAGCTTGAAATTTATGTATTCCCTCTTTAATGTGTGATTTAGAACTTAAAGGGAAAATTTATATAAAGCTTTATCCCAAATATACTTATATAAGAATTTCAGAAAAAGCCTAATCAATGGTTGGTCTCTTTTTATAAGTCAATCCCTAACCTCTTAGTTTACAATTAAAGCTTTAAAAGCCCTTTTTGTGTTAGGCTTTCCACAAAGGGCAATAAACCAGGTTTGCCTACTACTTCTTATCAAATAGAGAATGTCATTTTTATTATGGCAAAACTTCTAGATCTGCACCCAACCCAAACCTACTCTGCCCAGTATCTTTTATGTTAATAGGATTAAGCTCTTGTGTAAAAAAATCCATCAACTATGCCAACAAGATGGCAAAAGTACTCCAGGCAAGTCCCCGCTGCCACCTTCTGTTTTACTAAAATTTCCCCCATTTTCCAAAATCCCAAATTCATTTTATATTTTGTTTTTATTTTTATTTTATGGTACAATCTTCTAAATTTACTGTGAATTTTTATCTTCTGAGCCCAATTGAAATCTTCCTTTCAGTATTTTTCCAAATTTTGAGTATGCTTCCTTTGTCAATCAAAACGCTGGAACCCTAAGAGTGGTGCATGCCTTTATATAGAAACTTTTTATAAAATAATCAAAGAAAGCTAATTTTGGGTAACAGACAATCATGGCATGCTTCATTACTATCCCAGCTTCAATTCTCATGACAATCCATGAACTGACCCTATCCTCCCCTTGCAAAACTTAGGGATAAACAGCAACCTGAGATGTCCAATTCAAGAGCTGCTATATATAATAACAGTACTGCTAACCGCAAAACCCCATTCCTTACTTATATTCCAGTACCCTTAATTATAAAGGTACTGGTATATTTTGTTTAAAGTATATCATCTAAAATATATTTCTCAAAGCTCACTAACTGACTCATCACTGTATCTCAACAATGACAAGGCATAGATAGATGAAACTTTACATAGGTATTCACTAGATACTGTAGATGTGCAATAAGAATGGGCGTTTAATTTTTTTAGTAAAATAAAAAGTTTTACATGTAACAAGTTAAAATCTTATATGTTTTTATGGTAATTGGTATAAATTTACAGCTGAGCAGTTAGAATTCAGTTGATTTGATACTTCTATGGATTTGTTAGGTGGTTAGTGGTCATTTGGCTAATTAACAAGTTAATCAAAATCAAAACTTTGAATCAAAAACCCAATTGATTTTAAAAAAACCCACCTTAGCATAATCAGCTCATCTTTTGTCTCTAAATCTAAAATATTTAAAAGTCAGTAGTTCAATTGCTGGAGTAATCACTTTTTTAATCACTTTTTATTATCTAATAGGCTATAATATATAAAAATAAAAGTTCCTTAATTTGTCAATGGTATGATTGGTGGGATCTTATTTTATATCATTTTTACATCAAAGTTCAAATTGCATAATGAATATTACTAAGTTAAGGTATCAAATTTCAGCTTATAGAATCACATATTGACTAATAACAAAATGATTGGTAGAATTCGTAGCTTTATGTCATTTCTGCATCAGTTTTAGATCATGGATTAATTGTTAATCAGCTGATTTGATAATTTAATTAATTTTGGTTGAGTAGTTGGTGGTTTTTGGTTGATTTGGCAGTATTTTCAGTATGCTTTTTACAGGTGGATGAGTATCTGATTGAGTTGATATATTCAATTGATTTTGGTAATTAGTTAGTGATTTAGGTGAATTTATAATTTTAATTAGTTTAGGTTGAGTTGGTGGTTTTTGGTTGATTTGATAGTTTAAATGGGTTTGGCTGATGAGTAATGGTTTTAGTTTGTAGATTTATTCGAGGTATGCTGACCAGGGGACAGACAGTACCGATCACAACACTCAAAACGGCAAAACAAACTACTAACCAGGTGGGAAGCAGAAACTGCTTAACCCACCATGGCAGAGGGTGAGGAGGGGTCGGGGGTTGGTTTTCAGAAAGACCCACCTCGATCAAGGGGTGTTGGTTACAGTACCAGATCAGAGCAGAGAGCCAGGGCGTTGGGGCATCTGCATAGTGGGGGCTGAGGTCAGCGTAGTAGGAGTTTTCCACTTCTGCATCAAGATAATGATGGGAAAGTGTTTCAACAAAAGCTGCGAGGAGAACTTCAGCTTCTTTGCGGGCTTCAGGAAGTTGGGTGAAAAGGGAGATACTGTGGCGGGTGATTTTGGCTGAGGGGTTGAATGAAGCAAGCGTTGCGACATTCATAACAGCGATTTCAGCATCATCAAATATTTTTGAGATGTCACTGCAGGGAGATTCAGGGAAGTCGGGGGGAAGAAGATGGTGGGCAGGCCATGCTGGAGCTGAGCCACTGACTGGGCCACCGCGGTGCGTAGTTTTGGGCAATGAGGAGAGGCCACCGCAGCTAAGGCGAGCTGGTGGTCACTTTGGAAGGGGGCTGTATTGGGTAGAGGAGCGAAATGGCGAGGGGTAGGGGTTTCATCGAAGTCGGGAAGGAAAAATTCTGCCCAACCATAATCGCCATGGCAGAGAGGTTGACCTGTATGCTTACTAATGAGGATATTACCTGATTCGTCAGTTTCAGCCAATAGATCCCATGGATTTTGGTTCACTGGAATAGTGGCATTTAAATTTGAGTGGGTAGGATTGGGCGAATGGGCAGCTGCTTGGGTGTGAATGTTGGTCCAAGCATTGCTCTGATTGGCTGGCTTAGATTTAGGTGGGAGAGTGAGGATGGAGGTTTTGGGTGGGGCTGATTTTCCATGTGGGCCCACTGAACGAGATTGGAGGGTGGGAGGGGGCAGCAAAGTGCCCCATACTGAACCTCCAGAGGGGGGCTCAGAAGTTTCATCAGCGGATTTGGCCTTAGGGCACGCTCTTTTTGCATGGTCGATGCCAAAGCAGAGGGAACAAATCTGCCTACCATTATCGACCTGAGCCCAAAAGAAATGATCTGGCGCTGCAGCCACACTAGCGCGGGGTGGGATTTGTTGGGCTATGGTAGGGTGGTGTGGTATGATGGTGGCTGTTGCACGAGGAGCAGCAAGGCGTTCTGCACCAGATGGAATGGCAAAGATGAGGTTGGGCTGAGTGCCATAAGCCATGAGCCCCGCGACCAACTGGTCATACAAAACCTGGGGTGGAAGGTGGGATGGGAGATTTGCAAAGGATACCACTAGCGTGGTGTCTGAAGGGAGGCGAGTACGGGTTGTGGGAATGGGGTTTTTTTTATAAATTAGAGGAGTTTGTGCTGCCGCTTCAGCATCCTCCTCAGATTGGAACCCAACATCAAAGTAGCCCTTAAAAGGGCGGAAGTCTATAAAGCCAGCTGGCGCAAAGGCTGTAGTGGCTAGGTCAATAATTGCCTTATCAGCATATGGGAACAAACGCCCATAGTCCACTCTGAGGCAATAGCGGATAGCAGAGCGAGGGAGGGCGAGAGGATGGGGGCGAGAAGGGTGGACGCGCGCCAGGTGGAGCTCTAAGTCCCGTGGGGGGACAAAACGGTTGGAAGCAGTGGGCGGGCTGTTTGAACCCATCCGAACGCGCTTGCCTGCAGGGCGGAAAACGCTAGGCGGGGGTGCACTGCTACCCCACACTGGGGTGGCAGGCGGCAGAGCCAAGGACATCAAAGAATAGGTTTTTGGGCAGATGGCTGTAGATAAATAAACTTAAATTTAAAATCGCTCAAAAGTGACTTTGAGCGGTTAAAGAGAGTTTTCCAAGTCCAGCTTATCTCCTTTCTTATACAGCGTTATAGTGTATGCTTCCTAGCCTCCAGGAAAGAGGCGCGTTTCCAACAAACACTGGTTCAGTGGGGCTAGCAACAAAGAGGTTAAATAATTGAAACATCTTATAGAACTAATAAGGAATCCCATCTGGACCTGGTCATTTCTTGTGCGGTGCACCACAAATGGCATACCAGAGTTCATCCTGAGAAATTAAACTCATCAACTCATGGTAGCGGGAAATAATGTAGATATGTGCGCTATCTAGAAATTCTTTAATTTTAGTCAGTTTTGCTGGATCAAATCAATATAATTCAGAGTACTAGATTCAAACTTCAATTACCATTTTGGCTGGAGTTTCTGCGATGGAGTGGTTTAGCTGCCTCACCTTTGTGCAAGCCAAGCTCTGTCGCAGTGCAGAGAATTTTGGAAAACATAGACTGAGTATGTGTCACCCACCATTATATTTTTTGATTTTTAATGTACATAAACGTGATGTTTGTGTTGCCTTACCAGTCCGTTGAGGAGAGCAGACACTTCTGCCCACTTGCAACACCAAGCTGGGCTGTAGCCTGCAGCAAGGGCATTAGACTCAGGTGGTCCGCTTCTGAAAGTATACACTTAATGAGAATTAAGGCAGCCAAAGAGCGACGCAATGATGGTGGTGTGCCTGGCAGATGATGTTACTATGAAGGCTGATCAGGTAGTATGTTGGTTCCTTGCAGAATAGTGTGTTGAACCCCAGTGCCAAAGTTTTGGTTTCCACCCATGAGAAAATCTGGGGTGATGTGATCTCAGCTGGACGAAGTTTGCACCACTTTGGCACCTGTGCCACTGGGTGCAACAAAGAGAAGTAAATCAACATCAACCTATGGGTAAAGAAATCAATTTTTGTCATTGCAAAGTGTGCAGCCTGAGACTAGAAGTTCAATGGAGCAAGAATAAGGTCAATGCGGGCTATAGACCTCAGCTGACCATTATGCACATGGGGATGGGTCATGTTGGGGAGCAGCGGTGCATGTTTGGGTAGGGTATCAAACAGCCCCAAAGTGGCTTTTAGAACGTGAAGTTTGACATACCCCTGCGGGAGGGTAGGCGCAGAAGGCCAGAGGTTGGTGGCCAGGTTGGCTCAGCAGTTCATGTCACCCACCACAAATGGATCAGGTGGAAGTTGGAGGGAAGTAACGACCAAAAGTAATTCCTGGAAAGCCTGCGCCAGGTTTGGGAATAAATATTAATGATAGCATGCACTTCATCGTCATATGAAAAGGACACTACAGGCACACGCCCATCGAGGTACAAATTTTTAGAAACAAATAAAACTATGGGTTAGTTGTATTGTCATCCCACAGTGTGGCGACCAAAAAGAAAGGGAGGGGAGGAGCATGGTTTCCCATGTTTCCTTGGCACCATGTGGACAGTGGGTTTCCTGAATGGCCAGGATGTCCACAAGTAATTTATCTTTTAAAAAACTCAGTTTTCTAGCCCAGGATGGTGAGGCCTTAAGTCCAGTAATGTTCAAAGTCCCTAGTGTGAAGGCTCTCCCCATCGCCTTAGGTACAATGAGAAGGGGCCCCTTGGCCTTCCTTTTCCACTTTCTCAATAGCAGCAGTAGTAGTTCTAGAATGTAGATTGTACACCTTATTTGCGTTCTTGAGGGCATTCTTTACAGAGGACTTAAAATTAGGTTTTTTGGCATTTTCTGATTTGTTACAAATTTTTAAATTGCTGTGCTACTGAAGTTCATCATTAAAGTCAACAAAAAATTTAGAGGTTATAAATGGTAGAATCAGTTTTAATTGAGGCTTGGTAATTTTGCTTGTTTAAATATTTGAATCATTCATCAGGTCCTCATGTAGGTAACCCAATCTGATTGTTGAATGGATTACAAGCCACTGCAGCAGCGAATGACTCAGTGTCATCCTGGGTCTGGGCAGGTGGGATCACGGACTGCTGTGGTCACTGCCTTGGCCAATGCTCTGCTGGACTGCTTGTCCTTTTTGTGCTCCTGTGGGGACACAGGTTTGATCTAAATGTAACACCCCTGCATGTCCCATGGGAAGGCGGCGTTAGTGTCAATAGCCAGTTCATAATAAGAGTCTGCACTGCCTATTGCATCAGGGAGGATTTCATTTTGTGTGATGCCATACTAGATGGGGCAGGTGTGGGCCTTGTGGCCAAAAGCATTACAAAAGATACAGATAGGGGGTGCGCTATCCACTGTGATGCAGAACTGGCATGATTCCTGCCCATAAACATTCAAAACTGCAGTGTGGGGGATTTGGGTATAGTCTTCCATGATGACCACGATTGGGGTGATCACTGCAATCTCTTTGCCTGTGCACAGGTCCAGCATGAGTGTAAAGCGTTGCATTTTGAAGGAGTGAAGTTCCACATAGCTTTTAAGCCCATCCATGAGGTGGTGTTCCAGCACTGTGCGCTTTATTGTTGCAGGGAGGAAGTCAAACATAACAAAAATTTGGTTTGTTTTGGTCCAAAGTGCACTTCATTTTGAACACCAATTGATTATTTGGGGGGTCTACCACCACACGCGCCTGTGCAGCTTCATCCGCTGCTTTTTTATTTTCAAACAAAGATTCAACCAACCATGGGTATGTAGTGCGGTGTGACATATACTGTGTCCAGGAAATAGTTTTGCACATCCCCGCAAAACTTTTTCCAAAGCTATTTGTTTAGTATCCAGGAAAGCTCAAAACCCTATGATCCATTGATGACAGGGGCTGGGAATGTGGAGTTTTGATGAACTGGTTACATTTTTCTTGCCAGGCTAAAATCTCTGGGAAGATACTAAACGCCAGTTTTATTTTTTACCCTAGGCCACCAGTGTCTCTGGGGCATTTATGAACTTTTGATGGTTCAAAGCCTAATCCTGTGCCCTTTACTTTACTAGCCCAAATACTACCCAAAATTAGGTTCACACTGATCTCCTCAAAAAGATTATCAAACTTACCTAGCCTTAAATCAAATTTATTGCAATTAGTGATTGCAACAAGAGATAAAAAATAACTAAAAAAGTAGAATAAGGGTTCTTAGGAAGCTGAATGGTTTTATTGCTATACATGTGTTTAGTGAGAAAGATTTGTATAGATTTTATACTTAAATATCTCATGATGTTCCTTCACCCACTGTCTTATTAACTGTCTGTAGGATACATATAGCTATAGATCATCAGCTAGTGTTACTTTCAAGGGGGAATTGTACTTAGCAACATGATTTAGTTATTCTTTATATATCAATCATCTTGTAAAGTTAGTGCTAGAAAGAAATTAATAATTTGAAACAATAAAGACATATCTACTAAATCCTCTATTTTGAATGCAAAAGTGAGAGTACTTTGTGGAGCTTGAATAAAAAGCAAATGGTGTGTTTATATGCCTATGACGGAATTATAATCCTTCCTTTAAATAAGATCACTGCATGTCAGGCACACTATATTTTTTGAGGTTGAAGTTGGAAGTACATAGGTTTGCAAAATTAAGACCTGTGGAGCCCAAATTGACTCTGGTTGAAATCTTGCTGGCACTGATCAACCACCAGGGTAAACAAGAAACTGCTGTCAGTGTGGCCCAAGTCCCTCTAGTCAACAAGAGAAGAGCCATCTACACAGATGCACCAAAATGGCCTTGATAGGCGCCATAATGAACAGAGCTTCTTAAAAGATGGCAAATAGAAACCATGGAAGGGAAAAACTTAGTTTTACACCAAACTAGTGGTCTGCCCGTGCTTTTCTACAGAGTTTATAACTTACCAAATAATTTGAATAATTATTTTAAATTCTATACACTACAGATAACCACCAACCACTCAGTCAAACCCATTAAACTTATTAGATTAACTAAACTCTAACAACCACTCAACCAAACCAATTACCCTATTGTATCAACCAAAAACCACAACCACTCATTCATAGTTAAAACCAACTAAAACTAATAACTTAACCAGATTACTAAGCACACACCATAACCTATTGACTTATTAAATCAACAAAAAAGCACTCAGCCAAAACTAAATTAAATCTATCAAATCAGCCAAAGACTGCCAACCACTTGGCCAAATTAAAACTAAACTTATCAAGATTAAAAAAGTATTACCAAACCAAACTGATACTTAAAACCAATTTAGCTTATAAATTTAAAAATAACCACCAAAAAATTGGACAAAACCTATTATATTTAAAATCAACAAAAAACCCATCAATCACATGGCCAAACCCAAACTAAACCTATTAAATCAACTAAAACCATTACTCAAAAAAATTTCTTTAACCGCTCAAAGTCACTTTTGAGCGATTTTAAATTTAAGTTTATTTATCTACAGCCATCTGCCCAAAAACCTATTCTTTGATGTCCTTGGCTCTGCCGCCTGCCACCCCAGTGTGGGGTAGCAGTGCACCCCCACCTAGCGTTTTCCACCCTGCAGGCAAGCGCGTTCGGACAGGTTCAAACAGCCCGCCCACTGCTTCCAACCGTTTTGTCCCCCCACGGGACTTAGCGCTCCACCTGGCGCGCGTCCACCCTTCTCGCCCCCATCCTCTCGCCCTCCCTCGCTCTGCTATCCGCTATTGCCTCAGAGTGGACTATGGGCGTTTGTTCCCATATGCTGATAAGGCAATTATTGACCTAGCCACTACAGCCTTTGCGCCAGCTGGCTTTATAGACTTCCGCCCTTTTAAGGGCTACTTTGACGTTGGGTTCCAATCTGAGGAGGATGCTGAAGCGGCAGCACAAACTCCTCTAATTTATAAAAAAAACCCCATTCCCACAACCCGTACTCGCCTCCCTTCAGACACCACGCTAGTGGTATCCTTTGCAAATCTCCCATCCCACCTTCCACCCCAGGTTTTGTATGACCAGTTGGTCGCGGGGCTCATGGCTTATGGCACTCAGCCCAACCTCATCTTTGCCATTCCATCTGGTGCAGAACGCCTTGCTGCTCCTCGTGCAACAGCCACCATCATACCAAACCACCCTACCATAGCCCAACAAATCCCACCCCGCGCAAGTGTGGCTGCAGCGCCAGATCATTTCTTTTGGGCTCAGGTCGATAATGGTAGGCAGATTTGTTCCCTCTGCTTTGGCATCGACCATGCAAAAAGAGCGTGCCCTAAGGCCAAATCCGCTGATGAAACTTCTGAGCCCCCCTCTGGAGGTTCAGTATGGGGCACTTTGCTGCCCCCTCCCACCCTCCAATCTCGTTCAGTGGGCCCACATGGAAAATCAGCCCCACCCAAAACCTCCATCCTCACTCTCCCACCTAAATCTAAGCCAGCCAATCAGAGCAATGCTTGGACCAACATTCACACCCAAGCAGCTGCCCATTCGCCCAATCCTACCCACTCAAATTTAAATGCCACTATTCCAGTGAACCAAAATCCATGGGATCTATTGGCTGAAACTGACGAATCAGGTAATATCCTCATTAGTAAGCATACAGGTCAACCTCTCTGCCATGGCGATTATGGTTGGGCAGAATTTTTCCTTCCCGACTTCGATGAAACCCCTACCCCTCGCCATTTCGCTCCTCTACCCAATACAGCCCCCTTCCAAAGTGACCACCAGCTCGCCTTAGCTGCGGTGGCCTCTCCTCATTGCCCAAAACTACGCACCGCGGTGGCCCAGTCAGTGGCTCAGCTCCAGCATGGCCTGCCCACCATCTTCTTCCCCCCGACTTCCCTGAATCTCCCTGCAGTGACATCTCAAAAATATTTGATGATGCTGAAATCGCTGTTATGAATGTCGCAACGCTTGCTTCATTCAACCCCTCAGCCAAAATCACCCGCCACAGTATCTCCCTTTTCACCCAACTTCCTGAAGCCCGCAAAGAAGCTGAAGTTCTCCTCGCAGCTTTTGTTGAAACACTTTCCCATTATTATCTTGATGCAGAAGTGGAAAACTCCTACTACGCTGACCTCAGCCCCCACTATGCAGATGCCCCAACGCCCTGGCTCTCTGCTCTGATCCGGTACTGTAACCAACACCCCTTGATCGAGGTGGGTCTTTCTGAAAACCAACCCCCCGACCCCTCCTCACCCTCTGCCATGGTGGGTTAAGCAGTTTCTGCTTCCCACTTGGTTAGTAGTTTGTTTTGCCGTTTTGAGTGTTGTGATCGGTACTGTCTGTCCCCTGGTCAGCATACCTCGAATAAATCTGAGATAAGCTGGACTTGGCCAACTGGCGCCCCATATCACTTACTAACACAGATACTAAATTAATTAATAAGATTTGGCCAACCGCATAAGGGGAAGTTACCTCTGATCTCATTTCCTCTGAGCATTTTGTTTCATTTCCAAGCTTTCTATATGAGACAACATACACGCTGTAGCCAACGTCTGCCAATCCACGGCTACTGGGCACTTGTTTTTTGACCAGCAGAAGGCTTATTATAGATTCAACTGGGATTACCTCAAAGCCTGCCTCCACAAGTTCCACTTCCCCCAATGGTTCATTAATTGGGCAATGTTGCCTATGGAATCCGCCTCAATGGCTGTGCGTGGCCCTGGCTTCCTCACTGATGTGGTTCACTTTCAAAGCGGCCTCCACCAAGGGGACCCTTTAAGCTCACTCTTGTACAACTTCATTTTTTACCCACTTTTACGCAATGTAAAGTCCACCTTACTGGTGTCCATGTGCAAGGCCAAGGACAAATTAAGATGCTGGCATTTGCTGATGATTGTGTGGTTGGGGTGTCTAATTATCAAGATGAACGCGCACTTTAGGCTACTATCCAGAATTACTCCATGGTAAGCAACGCCGCTCTTAACGCCTCCAAAACCAAAATCATTCCCCTTAATCAGTTCCAAGCCCGCTGGTCACTAGCACCCCATTACCTACCTGCTTCAGCAGCTGTCTCAAGGGTTTGCTTGCCCCGCCCACCCCATACCACCCTTCCTGTGTTCCCTTTTGTGCCAAGACCCACTTCTGGTCTGGTATGCCATTTAAGTGTGTGGCTGAAGGCGGGAGGGTACGCCTCATTGGTGATGGAGCACAATATTCTGGACAATGTCACAAAACGCATCACTTCCCTCAGAGTTCACCAGATTACCCTCCTAGGCCAGGTTGTTCTCTCCAACTCTATGCTCCTGTCCAAATTCTGGTTTGTGGCCCATGCTATCCCCTTTCCCCATC
Organism: Massospora cicadina; assembly: GCA_022478985.1. Taxonomy (NCBI): domain Eukaryota; kingdom Fungi; phylum Entomophthoromycota; class Entomophthoromycetes; order Entomophthorales; family Entomophthoraceae; genus Massospora; species Massospora cicadina. Next base: position 16,183 of record JAKSZP010003167.1, read on the forward strand.
TTTTTTCACCTCATTGTACTCCCTCCTACAAGGGTGGCTTTGGTTATGTCGCCCACCGCCAGTGCGCCTGGATGTGATGTTTGGCCCTCGCCATAGTGGGGGTATGGGCATGCTCAACTTTGAGGCCATGCTACCAAAATACTTAGACCTGGATTGCTGCTGTCACCAACTCTGCAAGCCCAGAACAACACTGGTCCCGCGCGGGCCACTCCAACTTTTCCTGCACCCTGGCCTCAGCAATCCTATCCACCCCCATTCTCAGGTAAAATATATTGCTTTGCATCCCTATGTTGCAGGCCCGCATGGGACTTCGCCACACTTCAAAAGTATTCTCCTTTCCATGCGGAGCACTGAGTGGAGAATCAACATCAGTGGACACACCTCCCAGAGGGGTCGCCCTAATCCTAGTTTCAAACAAGAAGTTCGTGGGCAAGTCGTTTTAAACAACCTGGTACTCTAACGTCCCCACCTCATTGCCCATGTGGACTATCTTGAAAAGCTTGATATACCGTACTCTTTAGAAACCAGAAGGACATTTGGTGGTACACTCATCATCCCCTTTTACAACCCCAAATTCACGCTCATGTGTGGAGATGCATGAGAAGGGTGTGCCATATTGCTGAGCGGTCTAATGCCTCTCAATCTTCATGAATTGTATGCAGTCAATAAGGTCATTAGTCCATTGCTTAGAAGATTGCCCACCTTCACAGCCTATTTGGCGAGATGTTATGCGCCTCTTTTTCCAGGAAAGTGAGCAGGCTTTAAGCTTGTTCAAAAACATCTCTGCCTTCTCCATGTCCTCCCCATCCACCCATCATTACGCGCCTTAATTGTTGCAATAGCCTTATGGATGATCCACACCATTGTCCTTGATGAACTGTCTGGCACTACCTTAACCCTCCATGAAGCTGTGCATTGCTTTCACTTCAATCTTATGGATTACTTTCAAGCATGGTTTTTTGGCCACTTACCATCCCATCAACGCTGGCTGGAGCCATCCTGGTTCCTCATCTGGTTCCTTTAGTCAGATCCTTCCCTTCATGTTCAGTTTTGGCCCAGGCCTCCCCTGTCACTACCCACTTCCTTCCACTGGCAGTCCCACTGGCAACAGGAGGTAGCCACAGCTCCTCTGGGGGTGCCCCTCGTTTTTCATGGTTTTTGTAGTTGGTGTTTATCAGAAAGTGTTTAATTCATGGTTGGCCTTCCCCAAATAAAATTTAAATTTAAGAACCATTATTCTATTTAATCTTTTTGACTTAACTACATTACACAGAGCAACCAATCCATAGCATTAAGTGATACTGACGCAAACTGAAATTGCAATAAGAAAGGATTTATAGGAAGTTATCTCTCTCTGCTTGGCATAACTTTCCAAGCAAATTAAATTGGTAAATTAAAAGCAAACACTTAATCGCACACTAAAGTATTGCTCTGATGTCATTGGATCCCCCACCAACTGTCCCAGCATGGGGCAGTGGCGAAACTCCCCCTCCATTTTCCATCCAACAGGAAAAAGCGCTTGGACTGGCTCACCCAGTCATTCCAAACCCTTGGGATGATTCGTTCCTCCAAAAGATCTCAATGCCCATCTCACTAAACCCAAGTGGTGCCCCGCTGCCCCCTGGTACTCCCCCGGAGCAACATGCATTTCAGCCCTAGGGTCAAATATGGGAAATTCTTCCCCTACAATGACCAAGCCATTATCAAAATGGCTCAGGTGGTGATAACACCAGCCTGTTCTTTGACTTCTGCCCATATAAGGGGTACTTTGATCTTAGCTTCCCCAGTGAAGCTGATGCAGTCACTGCGGCAATGGTGCCAATGGTATTTAATAATATTCCCCTTCCAACAACTCGGATAGGCTCCCAACAGACACCATCTTGGTGGTCCAGTTCACTGGTTTGCCCACCCATCTCCCCCCCCAAAGTGCTCCACCAGGAGCTGATAGAAGATTTGGAAGCCTATGATGCCAACCCCATCTTACAATTTGTGGTCCCAAATGGGGCCACACGCCTCGCTGGGCCTCAGGCGTATGCCACAATCAGCCCTAAATTTACAAAAATTTCTTTGGCAATTCCCCCTCGTGTCAACATCCCATCTTCCCCCAACCATCCGTTCTGGGCCCGTTTTGAGGGTGGACGGACAATTTGTCCATCCTGTTTTGAGTTAGATCATTCAAAATGCAAATGTCCATACTCAGAAACTCCCATCGATACTAAAAGTTTGTCTGATGCCCACCAATCTGCCACCCACACTGTGCCAACTCTGACATGGGGTACAATCCTACCTTCCCCTCCCCCAATTCCTGATGCTGCAACTGCACCTACAGCCACCAATCAGCACCCACCTTGCCCCAATGTCATAAATAATTCACTCAACCAAACATTGGATTGGATCCCAGTTTGATCCCATGCGTCTGCAAACAAATTGAACAAACCTCAACTGTATGCTGATTCCCCAATCCAATTTAACCAAAATCCATAGGAATTATAGGATTAAATCGAAGAATCAGGTAACGTCATTGAATAACTGACACTGAAACTTGAGAAGCTCTGTAACTCAGAATGTGATGCAAAATTCCCACCTCAGAAATATGTCCCACAACCTAACACCAAACCATTCTACAGCGACCACCAGCTTGCAGTAGAAGCATCTGCCACACCAGATTATCATCCACTTCACAAAGCTTCCACCAAATCTGTGGCTGCACTTGAAGGAGGAATTCCACCTCCCATCATCCCCAAAAATCTTACTCCACAAAGTAAGATCAACATGAAAACTTTACATAAAAACGTCACTGAAGCCATCTAGAACGTGGTAACAGTAGCACGGGATCCAAAAGCAAAAATAACCTGAACCAACATTGCCATGTTCATTAAGCTCCCAGATGCCATCCTCAAAGCTGAAGACGCTTTGGGAAAATACATCGTTGGTTTAATGATGGCTGGCAACTATTCAGAATTTCCAGTCATCAAGGATATTGAACCCCATTCCGCTGATGCCCCCACACCATTACTATCTGCCTTAACACGCACCCTACTCTGGGATGAGATGGATGCGGCCAAAGATGAGCCCCCCGATCCCCCCTCCCCATCCACCATGGAGGGGTAGCAGTATTTGCTACCCACCTGATTGGATATTTGCTAGGTATGATTCAATCGATCCATCCATTTTGTGCTTTTTGTTTGAATCATTATTTTTTATTAGGACTTTTAGTTTGAATTGGTAATGTCTATCCCCTGGTCAGCTTACCTTTATTAAATAAAAGGATTTATAGGAAGTTCTCAAATTTTCTTTGGGTCCATTACAATTAAATAAATGTGGCGCATCCTAAACAATTAATTATTATAGAGTGATGCCATCTTGTAGCTTTAAACCTATATTTAGAAAGTTTAGAGTTATTTTTAATTTTTCTAATCGCTGATAACTAAAGCTAAAGAAGTTGTCACTGGTAATTCTAAATTAAGTTTTCCACTAATAATAAGAGGTCTCTGAATGCAGGAAAGCTAGGTATTTTATACATTATATGCTAACGAGTACCAAGTGGTAATATGAGAAAGTAATTTTTCAAATTATTCATTGGCAACAACAAGCAAGAATAAAGATGAAATAAGGTAATCGCTCATATAGCTGAGCTTCTAGTGGAGTCTTTGGGTACAATAAAGCCATTAATATCAGCGATTATGGTACAGTAATATGCAGCAGTACATATGCCTTGTCATCCTGGTTAGATTTTTGGTGAAGAATAAGCAAGACTGAGATCCACTTACGGAAGAAGGATGGCGATGGTCAGAGAGATTATACAACTTTGGAGACTTTGGGAAAACTTCCAGAAATAGAGAATAGGGTGATTAACCATGTATATTTTATATAAAACTAACCAAGGCCTTCTAAACTGACAGATCTTACAACACAATTGTGTTTATAAGACAACAGACTTACACACGGTTATGTTTTATTTTATTTTTATTTATTGCGGGGAAGGCTGACCATGGGACGGACACTTCCAAATATGACTCAGACGAGACAAAACTTAGTACCAGGGGAGGCACCCCAGAGACGCAATGCTATCTCTTGTTGCCAGCGGGAACGCCACTTATGGGGAGGGGGAGGGAACGTGTGAAGGGGCCGTAGCCACTATTGAGCACGTGTGGAGGAAGGGGTCTGATTTGATGAACCAGACTGGGAACCAGGAGGAGACCAGCTGTCAGCAACGCGGTGGGAGACATCCAAACATCCACGCTTGAAAGTGGTCCACCAGATGAGACCAGAATCTGTGGACAGCTTCAGGAAGGTGGGAATGGAGCCAGCGATGGCATCCAAGACAATCGTGTGGATAGTCCACATGGCGATTGCAACCACCAGAGCACGGAGGGAGGGTGGGAGGGGGAGGCCATTGATGAAGCAAACATATCTCTTGACAGACTGAAGGGATGCGTTTGATCCTGGCCTAGCAGACGTTGGACTGCGCGCCATATCACTTTAGAGGTGGGGTACTTCTCCAGGTGGTGGAACAGCGTTCCATACTGGCCACACATGACACAGGATGAGTGTAAAGTGTTAGAGCGCTCAGCTGTACAATACACCCGCCTCAGGCAGCGCCACACATGGGAGCGGACCTGAGGCTACAACAGAGGATGGTGTGCGTATTTCCAGATAGTCTTTTGAGTCTCAGTGGAATAAGGGATGTCCATCATGTCCAGGTAGTCCACCCTGGATAGGACTTGGGGTCGAGTGGGGATCACGCCATCACGGATGGGTAGCCCCTGTACCTCTTGTGTGAACTGAGGAGAGGGGCGGCCTCTTCGGGTTGTATGTCCACTAATACAAATTCTCCACTCTGCACTTCGCATGGAGAGTAGGATTCATTTGTAGTGGGTTTTAGTTCCGTGAGGACCTGTGGCTGATGTGTGTGATGCGAGGTATTTCATCAGGGAGTGTGGGTTTGATGGATTGTTGAGGCCCAAGGCTCGGGAGAAGTTGGAGTGGGCCGCGCGGGACCAGTGTTGGGATGGGAGTGTAGGAGCGGTGATGGCCGCGATCCAGGTGCCCAGGATCTTGGCAGCATGGGCTTTGAAGTCAAGCAGGCCCATGTCACCATGATGATGAGGGCCAAACATGACCTCTAGCCATACTGATGGAGGGCGGCCTGACCAAAGCCATCCTTTCAGCAAAGCGTACAGGGATTTGAAGAAGCTTGGGGAGAAGGGGATGGTGTGGGCTCCGAACCAGACTTTGGATAGGAGCATAGAGTTGGCAAGAACAACCCTGCCAGTGAGGGTAGTAGGGAGGGCTCTGAGAGAGGCGATTCGCTTCGTCACGCTGTCCAGTATGTGGCACTTCATTACTGTTGACGTGTATCCACCTGCCTCTATCCACACGCCCAGATGGCGTACCGGTCCTATGATAGGACGTGGCACAAAGGGGAGCACCAGTGGAGCTGTGTGTGTTGAGTTAGTAAGGCGTGGACGTGGGCGAGCAGATGGGCTGGGTTGGGAACTACTTGCTGGGGCCCAGCAGTTCTGAAACCAGCCAAGAAGGATGATTTCGGTTTTGGAGGCGTTCAGTGCCGCGTTGCTTACCCAGGAATATCCCTGGATGAGGGCTTCAAGCGCACGTGCATCTTTGTTATTAGACACCCACACCACGCAATCATCTGCAAATGCCATCATCTTGACTGGGGTTTGGCCTGGCACATGGACCCCAGTGAGGTGGGCATTCACATTTTTCAGTAGTGGGTCAAGGCTGAAGTTGTATAAGAGTGGGCTGAGGGGGTCCCCTTGTCGCAGGCCCCTTTGAGGGCGGATTACTTCCGTTAGGAAGCCTGGGCCACGCACTGCCATTGTTGCAGATTCCGTGAGCTGCATCACCCAGTTTATGAAGCGGGGGGTATGCGGAATTGATGGAGGCAGACCCTTAGGTATTCCCAGTTTACTCTATCATAGGCCTTTTGTTGGTCCAAGAATACAAGTGCCCTAGAGGCTGTGTACTGACACACATTAGCCACAGAGTGCACGGTATCAAAAATCGATCTTCTGGGGATGAAACCAAATTGTTCTTGGGGGATGGTGGCAGATGCTACAGTCCCTAAACGGTTAGCCATGATTTTGGTTAAAATTTTGGTGTCTGTATTTGTTAGAGAAATGGGGCGCCAGTTGGCTAAGTCATGCCTATCCCCTTTCTTGAAGAGTGTGACAGTAAAGGCCTCATGTCCTCCTGGTAGGAGGCGCATTTCCAACAGGCTTTGGTTGAGTGAGGCTAGCAGCAATGGGGATATATTTTAAAAATATTTTTTGTAGAACTCATATTGAATGCCATCTGGGCCTGGGCATTTTCGGTTTGGCGCACCACAAATGGCTGTCCATAATTTGTTTGGAGTAATTAAATTCATTATTTCTGGGTATCAGAAAATGGTGCAGATATGAGCTCGGTCAAGAAATTCCGCCATTTTGGCTGGCTGAATTGATTTGGCTCAGTATAACTCGGAGTAATATCTTTGCATTTCGATTGCTACTTCAGCCAGTGTGTCCACAATGGAATTATCCGATCTTTGCACCTGTGTGCAGGCCATGCTCTGGCGTGGTGCAAAAAGTTTTTTAAAGAAGTATGTGGTGCACTTGTCACCTTTAGTGATGCGTGTGGCCCTGTATTGGACACAAACCTGATGTTTGTGTTGCCTTTTGAGTGCGTTGAGGTGGGCAGCTGCCTCTGCCCACTTCCAGCCCCATGCAGGGCTATATCCTGTGGCTGGAATATTGGACTCAAAGTGGGCCAATTCCACCAGCGCGTGCGAGATAACTGCCAATGTGGCTTGTGAGCGCCTGGAGGAGAGATGGCAATAGTGGCAGATGGTTTTCTTTGAAAGTTGCCCATGTGGAAATGGGGTCCACGCAAAATGGTGCAACAAATGATTTCACTAAAGTTGCCTCTTCCACCCACGTGGAAAATCCTGGCGACGCGAGCTTGGGGGGCGGATTTTGCACCAATATGGGGCCTTTGCAACTGTGATGGGTAAGTGGTATGTTATCAAGACCAGTTGGTGGTTGAAGAATTCCATTTTTGTTGTTTTGAAGTGGGAGATGTGGGGTTGGAATTTCGCTGGCATTAGAATAAGGTCGATGTGGGTCATGGACCTTAATTGGCCGTTGTGGACGTGGGGATGCATCATGTTTTTGAGCAGTGGGGCATGTCGCAGCAGCGCATCCATTAACTCAAGGGTGGCTTTTAGAACCGTAGTTCTATGTGACCCTGTGGGGCATGGGGTGATGGTGGCCACCAGTCCGTTGGTGAGGTTAGCCAACAGTTCATGTCGCCAATTAGGAAAGAATTGGGGGGTAGCGGGAGGGAATTTGACCAATGAGAAAAATTCCTGACGCTCGTGTGCACTGTTTGGGGCGTAAATGTTGACAATTGTATGCTCAACATTGGCCCACGAGAAGGTGACAATGAGCACTCGGCCATTTAGGAATGTTCTTGAGGATATGAATTTGAAAAAATTGTTTTTCCAAATTAGCACCCCACAGTGCTTCGACCAAAAGGATAGGGATGGTAGGAGCATTGTTTTCCAAGCTTCCTTGGAACTTCGTGGACAATAGGACTCCTGGATGGCCAGGATATCCACAGGTAAATTGTTTTGTAAAAAACTCAGTTTCCTAACCCAGGATGGGTGAGGCCTTGAGTCCAGCGATATTCAGCATCCCTATAGTGAAGGTTTCCCCCATTGCACCTTAGGTGCGGGGGTGGGCCCCCAGGCCCACCAGCCTCTTCCAGGTCCCCATGGGCTTTCACAGCCTCACGGGTGTTAGCAGCAATGCTATCAGGGTTTTTGTTAATTTTTGCAGAAAGAGTTGCATTGGCTTTGGCCTTCGCTTATTGTTTTCCCAACGTCGGACAAATTTTTTGCAGTGCGGATAAGTTCAGTGCACCATCGAGCGGGGCAAAAAATTTTTTTGGTTAGGATAGGTCCCAAGTCAGTTTTGACTGGAGCTTGGGTGCAGCGATTGGGTGAGATCAAATCTCCCCGTGGATCCTCAGATTGAGTGGCCCACTTGGCATGGGCTACCAATCTGATTGGGTGATGGATTCCTAAGTTGCTTCCGCTGCAAAGGTCTCCATGTCCTCCTGGCATTGTGAGTGTGGGATGGTGGTGGTGGCCTTGGTCGCTTCCTTGGCTGTGGCCCTATAGGCCTGCTTGGCCTTTTTCTACTCCTGCGGGGAGATGGGCTTTACCAATAGGTAGCAGCCTTGTGCTCCCCATGGAAAGTCTCCTTGGTGCTTGCAGTTGGTTCATAGTGCACCTTTCCACTGGCCATGGCCGCCGAGGGGTGCTCTTGGAATGTGACGCCCTCCTTGATGGGGCATGCATGCGCCTTATGGCCAAACGCGTCACAGTGGGTGCAAATGGGGGGCGCGCTGTCCACAGTTACCCGGAATGGGTGGGTGGTATGCCCTGTGATATCAATAAAGGTGGAGTGCGGGTCTGGGTTAGGTCCTTCACAACTTCCTCAGTTGGGGTCAGAACTGCGATTGCTTTGCTGGTGCACAGGTGTGGCATCAGCGTAAAATGTTGCATTTTGAAAGATTGTATTTCGCCATATATGGCGAGACCATCTTTCAGGTGTTGCTCCAAAATATCACGTTTTACTGTAGTAGGCAAAAAGTCAAACATGAGGAAAATTTGGTTTGATTTTGTCCATCTGGTGCCTTTGGTTTCGATGACCCATTGCCCTTTGGGGAGGTTGACCACTATGCACACCGCTGCAGCCTCATCTGCTGCTATTTTGCTTTCAAAACCTAGGTTTAGCCAACCGCATGACATGGAGTGAGGTGCAACGTACACCGCGGTCAGGAAAATTTTGTGTACATCTTCACAAAATTTTTCCCATAAGGCCGTATTTTGGATGTCCAGATACACATGGACTCCGAATTCCACCGACAAAAGTGGCTGGGAGTGTGACGTGTTGATGTACTGGTTGCATCGTGCTTGCCACGCGAGTATCTCTAGGGAAATTGTGACCGCCAGTTTTTTTTAGATTTTTTTCTATTCCGCTGGATTCTCTTGGGCGTTTTCGAACGTTAGAGGCTGCAGGCCTTCCGCCTGCTCCTCTTGCCTTGCTTGCCCAACTGCTCCCAGACATGGGCGCAGACTAATCCCCTCTAATAGATTATCAAACTAGAAGTAGTCTTGAATTGAATGGGTTGCAAAAGTGTTTGCAACGAGAAAGAAAAGTCCACAAGGTTATGTTTTCTAAAAGAATAATAGGAAACATATACTAGAGATTAGACTAAAACCGTTTACAAGAAGAAGGAAACCTTACATACTAGAGTTATGAATCAGGTCCAATGCATAATTTTTTTTATGTTTACAGTAAAATCTTGGAAAATAATTTTACATATTATAAAGCTTTTAGTTATCATGTCCTAAAGTCCTGGACTGCAGGTAAATGAAAGACTCCCATTAGCTTTGACCCCTGGCAAGTTAGTAAGGGTTGAAAAGTTTAATATTAAATGGTGAGTTTGAGAAAACGCACAAGGTTGGAAATTAAAAATGGGACTAATAAATGCATGAGATTTAGGTGGATTGAGTTTTTAAAAACTAATCTGAATATATAGTCAACATCATAAGAGGATATAATGGCAGGGAGTTGAGTAATCAGGGTGCTTATGGTACCTCACTAGGGTTTTTGATCCCTAAAGTTGTATGGAAGTGTTAGAATGGGCCCAGTGGGTGTTCCTGAAGCTGTGTGTGAATATGGGTCTAACTTATAAACAAAAGAGCTTTCAAGAGTAATGAAGTTATAGTTCTACAGAGTATTAATTGACCATAGTCCACAGAAACTCTAGATCTTTGTATACATTTAAAAATGTATACAAATAGAACTTCATTGGGTATAGGGCCATTGTTTGGGGGAGAAGGGGCTCCCATGTAAATATGGCCAGCCAACATGCAGCATAATTAGTGTGAGGCTATGCCAACTTTTCCTGGAGGAGCTTGGTTAAAGATTATCTATATCTTCTTTCTAAAGGGGAAGACTTTTGGTACATATGTAGGGGAAGAAAATCCAGACTCACAACTGCATATTATATCCTGTAATATTGTGCGTGGATTTGTGAAAGTATTTCTGATTTATACATATATCTTTCATAAATTACTTAGTTGAAATTACTAAAACAGTATCACAATTTTTGTCTTGACAAGTTCATAATGTCTCTAAGCCTTGTAAGGAATAATGCTTTTCTTTGCCATTGAATAAAAATCATTTACAGGAAATGACCAAGTGATATTTAAAAGTAAAAAAATTTAAAAATTAAAAAAATGAATTCTCTCCTATAGTTAATCCAAAAACAAGTTAAATGTGGAACTTTCAATATTATAATGAGTTCAAGTATCAAATAACTATGGAAAAACTCTGATTTGAGGGCAGTCAAAAAGAAGGATTTTTCATACCCAATATTGATAAGGGTGCTACTAAGATATTCAAGTGTTCTGATGAATGAGATTATTTATCAGCTATTGAGGTTATGACAAGGAGCTATGTTATACTAGTTATCTCTTCTCTATTTTATTAAACATTAGTAAACTTTACATTTGTGTACCTTTTTTGTACTATATATTTACCAAGGCTGTTTTTCCATATAATTACCCAAGAATTTGAAGTAAAATGCAACTGAGAAGACTCTTTAAGCTTCACTCCATTGCTACATCCCAGCTGGTTTTAATGAATTTCAGCATTGAGTATCAGCCATAGTAGCAGGGCTGACCAGGTTAATATATCTTAAAGGCGTTGTGTTATGTTGGTGGTTATGTCAATGGCAGTAGGGGTTGAAACCTGGGTGTACTTTTCCAATTTCTTTTTTTACTACTGGATAAATGAGCGTACAATTAGAAGATACACAAAAAACTATTAGATTATCATGGGGAACTATCAGGAGCTGGAGCCTGAATAATTCTCTAGATAGTATCACCATTCCAAAATTGTTTGTATGTTGGTGATTCCTTTTTGTTACTTCCTTAGTAACTCATACTATTTTTTTAAACCTTTGGCAAATGTATTAAAAAGTTAACATGTGATAGTTCAAATACACTAACCTTTTTATTGTTGTTTTAACCAGATGATATTCATCACATATAAACAAAATTAGTGTATTAATTGGTCAAAGATGATTGTCAACTATATTATCTTTCTTATTAAACTTGATAGTTTTTACTAAGACTTTCTTTCTCATAAAAATCACTTTAATTACTACGATTTGATTCAAATAGAAAATTTGGATAATCACACACAGGAAAGATGGGTGACTCTATCAATAAAAATAATACAACATGGGCGAGCGTCGTGGTGAGCGGTGAAATAATGGTGCAACTAAGGGCAAGAAACGCCCTGGAGGGGGACCAGGAACCCAATCTGCAAAGAAATCGCAAACTCAGCCACCATCAGGGTTTATGGTATTCACTGTAAAGCACGCGCAATATATGTAAATACAGTTCAACCAACCCTTATCAAAGGTGGAACAAGGGATCAGACTCTTCCTTGGGGATGAGTCACCGACCCTGTGGGAGAAAACATGTGAGGCACAGCCCTCACTTTTCCCTCACGCGGTGTATGTAGCCACTAACAACATGGGCCACAGATGGATCAATATTAGTTTCAAAACAGCTGATGAAGCTGATGCCGCAGCAAAAGTCTGTGTGGAAATTGCCCTCCCCAAGGGCAAAAAAATTGTGCGCACCGCACGCACCAGATGGGACAAAGCAAAAACTTTGTTCATCTTTTTCAACTCGCTCCCCACCAACCCTCCTCATAAGGTAATCGAGGAGGAGCTCTGCAAAGGTCTCATGGGCTACGGAGAAATTCAGCAACTCTAATTACAGCGATTTTGCTTGATGCCAAACCTGTGCATGGGCAAAGCTATCGCTGTAATCAATCCCTTCCCAGAAGTGGAAGAGGACTTATCCAGAATTCCCCACACAGCAGAATTTCACTTTGCAGATGGGGGCCAGTCAGCCGCGTTCCAAGTTACACCGGAGCGCACACCACCCATTTGCAACCACTGTGGCTCACTGGGCCACAAGGAACATGCATGCCCTGTGAAAGAGGGCTTAATGGAAAATGATTTTTGTGAGGAAGCAATGGATGAAGATCTTGAAAACTTCGCCAAAATGACTGACGGTCACCACCCATTCCTCTGGGGTGAAGATGGATTATACTCCATCGTGGACCTAGTTACAGGTAAACAACGTAAAGTGGCACAAAAAGCCCACAAGTGAGCAGCGGCTGAAGCGGCAGCTGAAGCGGCAGCACATGCGGAGTCCACCATTAACCCCAGACAAATTTGGGAGGATATTTCAGATATTCACCGAACCAACCAATCAGAACAATATGCCCAGGTCGAAAATTTTCATAGTAACCTGACTGAGTCACAAAGTGACATCAGTCATGCACATATTGAGGAACAATGCAACCGCAATTTGGGTGAAAATGTGGTGCACAATTCACCAAAGTTGAACCTCAAAAATATAAAATCCAATCAACAATCCGCATCAAATCAACATGAGACCTGTGCAGGAAAAGTTGACGCAAATGCAAAAACCGCAATTCCATTGAATCAATGGGTCAGATCAAGGGAACCAACAATGGCAGTGTAAGAATTGGAGTACAGATGCAGAGCATGGCCAAAATTGAGCAATGGTGGGATAGGGCCAGAGGGCCCTCCCAACTGCTCCTGAGGCGCCGTGGGCACCTCAGTGACAATTGGGATGCTAAACATCGCGGGAGCTAGGGCTCATATGTCCACAGCCAAAAAGTTGGCATTCCTGCGAAAACCCCTTGTAGATATCTTGGCCATCCAAGAAACCCACTGTCTACAAGGGGAAGAAGAATCCTGGTCAACCAGGGTCGCACCATCGCAATTAGTATGGACGTCTCACTGTGGGGTGATCATCCAAAACAACAAAAAATTTAAAATTACAAATTTTTCGTCACACTTGCATGGTTGAGTCTTGGTAGCAACAATCATGTGCCAAGAGGAAATAATTTTGATAGCATGTGTCCATGCACCGTGCACTGCAACTGAGAGAAAACAATTTTTTGAAAACATTCCTACTCTCACCCTCCCACCAGATACCATTATGTTAGGCGATTTCAACTGCTGGGATAACCCCCAATATGGTTTGATGGCCTAATCCCAGGGGATACCCACCTGGACAGATTGAATTACGCCCAATGAAGGCATCTCTTGGCTTACAGGATGCTCTTCCCCCCAATTCACCACTTCTTCCCCACATGACGCGGCCCAACATATGCAAGAGAGCGCTCATATTGATGAGTCGCATTGACCACATCCTCATCCCACAATCTCACCGTTCAAGAATCTCCAAATTTATAACAAAAAAGATCAATTTTTCTGATCACAGATTAGTTATGGTGCAGTTAACGCCAACCCAATCACACACACAGGTGTCGCCTTGGAGAAAGCTTCATCCAGAAAATATAAAATTGCCTGAGATATCTGACTGGGTTGAAAACAAGGCTACAAACCCAGAATTCAAAACCCCATTCATTTCAGATCCCATCGGAACATAGAAAAATTTCAAAAAGGACTTAATCAATAAAACCCAACATATTGCATCACATAAGTACACCGCGGACACAGCCACAATCAAGCATACCTTAGTGGAACTAGACCACCTGGAAGTAAATACTCCGAGATCTGACTATAGCCCTAACTGGGGACGCAAATGGGCAGAAATTTCTGCCCAACTTAACAACCTCATATTTGAACACCAACACAGAATCAAAGTATTAAACAAAGGTAAGTTCATAAAGGAAGGCGAAACCTGTTTGACATACTTTTTACGCCAATTTTACTCCCGTGGAAACCAGCCCACATGTATACAGGTCTGCAAGACCAACGGCACTGTGGCTACTGACCCTGAGGAGGTCAAGGCGGAAGTACACCGCTATTACACTGAATTATATTGTGAAAAGCCAAAATTTCACAAAAAATTAAAGAAATTATACAAACTGCTGCGATACAAAGTACACCACCAAATTACAATATAATATACCTTATTACACGGGAGGAGCTTTGGGAGACATTTTTCGGTGCACCACGTAGGAAATGCCCAGGGCCTGATGGGATACCCTACAAATTTTACAAAAAATATTTCAACAAATCGCTCCCCTCCTATTGGCGTCTATGAACCAGAGCTTATTGGAAACACGCCTATTACCAGGAGGCCATTAATCCTATGTTATAACCTTGTATAAAAAGGGTGACAAGTTGGACCTGGCCAACTGGCGCCCAATTGCACTCTCCAACACTGACACAAAAATTCTAACAAAAATTATAGCAGCTAGATTAGGTGCAATTGCATCTGACGTCCTATCACCCAACCAGTTTGGGTTTATACCAGGACGTTCAATCTGGAACAACATTCAACCTGTTGCAGTTATTTGCCAATCCAAAGCAACTGGTGCCCTGGTCTTCTTGGATCAGGAAAAGGCGTATGACCGTGTTACCTGGCCATACCTAAAAGAATGTCTACATGCCTTCAAACTCCCACCAAGATTCATAAAATGTGTGATGCTCCTAACAGAATCTGCAACCATGGCTGTATGCGGCCCTAGTTACCTAACTAACAAGATTAAACCACACAGAGGGCTCAAACAAGGTGATCCCCTTAGCCCACTGCTATACAATTTCAGCTTTGACATACTCCTCCGAGTAACTGACTCACGTCTCATGGGGATAACAGCACAAGGACAACCAACAGTCAAGATACTGGCCTTTGCAGATGACTGCGTAGCAGGTATAGCAAACAATGAAGATGCCCAACAGCTGGAACACACTCTAGAGGAATACTCCAAGGTGAGCAATGCATCACTCAACAAAAGGAAGACAGAAATCATCCTCTTAGGCAAATACACAAACAATTGGGCCACAACATCAGAACCTCACACCAACACACAAAGAAAAAACCCAATTATATTACACTTTGCAACACCTCCCACCACCACTCCTGTCTGACACCTTGAAATCTGGCTAGAATCAGGGGGATATGCTAATGAGACAATGGAAAGTAACCTGTTACAACGGGTATCCAAACGCGTCGCCTCCCTCAAGGGAAGAACCCCAGGACTAACAGGACGAGTTACAGTTGCTAACTCGCTCATCCTCCCAATACTGTGGTACCAGACCCATGCAATAGCCTTCTCACCTACCTTTATAACCTCAATTCGCGCGCTTATCCAGGGCTGGCTGTGGCCTGGCTCTCACACTCCTATATGGATGGAAACACTATTTGGCCCATGCTCAAGCGGAGGCATGAGACTAATAGATTTTGAGAGCCATGCCAATCACATCCTAGGTACCTGGATAAAGGAAATACTTGCTCCAGACCTCCCGCAACAACTTTGGTCCAGGGAAGCAAGGACTAACTTTGCACAGGCGCTCAAATTAACCAACCCACATAGTCCACCCAGACTATTTTCATACCTTGCCAAGCACCATACTGCAATGGGTCCGCATGGAACCTCCCCTCATTTCAAAGATATCCTCCAAACTATCCGCCGTATGGGATGGACCATAGAGAACATGGGTACTATACAGGGAAGGGGACGACCCAGCCCCTAATTAAATTTAAGAAACCCAGAAAACCACCCCAGAGGGATATTCTTGCAACAACCCCAAGCATAGCTAGGATAGAATACCTAGATATGCTGGACATTTCCTATGATTTAACCAAACAGAAAGCAATGTGTAAAATGACACTCCACCCACTCCTACAGCCAAGGATAAGAGCAAACGCCTAGCGCTGTCTGAGAAGGACCTATAGGATGGCGGACTGTTCCAACTCACTCCACAAAACATGTGCAGTATGTGGAGTGGAGGGATCCCTACATCACCGCCTAGAAACATGCCCCCCAACCAAAGCTATATGGCAGGAAGTCGCACGCCTGCTTAAGATCCAAAACGAACAAGAATTCTCAATATCAAAGAGCATCTTTGATCTCCAGATCAAGTCACCAATCCCATCTACCCTCCATTTCCTACTAATACCATTGTAATATGGAAAATCCACACAATTGCACTAAATGCGTTCAAGGGCACGGTCCCAACCATTCATGGGATTATTAACAGATTCCATGTCCACTTACTAGAGCACTTCCAAGCCTGGCTCTATGGATATATGAGACCAAGGTAAAAAGCGCTCATAGATTCATGGTTCCCACTCTGGTTCCTCCACACAGACCCTTTACTTCACACCTGTTCCATAGCAGGGGAAACCCCCTCGGAGTAGTGCATCAACCCCCCATACCTGGCAGTCCCGCTGGCAACAGTGGTAACTTGAGTACCCTGGGGTGCCTAATTTTATATTTGTTGATTATTCCTTAATTATACATATATTTGGTAATGTCCGTCCCCTTTGTCAGCTTACCTCAGTTAAATAAAAAATGATTGTCAACTATATTGCTAGTTTTGAGTTCAATGTTTAGTGATAATAACCCCAATTTGTGCTCCCCATTCAGTTGGGTTGAGCTGTCTTGATCTTCCAGTTCAAGAAAGTATTGATGATCATCCCTGATAAGGAAGAGGTGGGTATTAACAATGGCAACTGAGTCAGAGGATGTCAAGGTAAGTAATATTATCAATTAAGATGACAAATTGCTTAAATTCAACCTCAAAAGTATTAGGAGTGGATTTTTATAGAGTTTTCAGTCAATTTTGCACCAGTGACTAATGCTGAGGCTGTTGACCAATTTGATTAATCGTTTAAATTCAGCAGAATTATAGTTCAACACTGACTTCAAAATTATTAATGATCGTGGATATTTCTAGTGGAAAGCCGATGTATTCATTTACAACCTTCTAACATTAATTTCGCTGCATTGAATCTGAGTTCTGCGGATTAAAATCTCAACAACAACTCAATGTGAAAATAATTGTGGGATCTTCTGACAGAAAGCTGAAGTATTTGTTATCAATCATCTGATTATGAATTTGTTGTCTATTTTAGATTACTAGCAACTTATTCTTACAATGGTTATCCATTTAATATTAATTATAAAAAAATGAATCACATTTCAACTTTGTGAGAGTATTGGGAACAATCCCTAACAGCAATTTGATTAAATTTGACACCAGTGACTTATGCTGAGGATGTCAATATATTGAAGTAATTTGATTACAATGAATTGAGGATCACCATAATAATGTAAATTCAAGGCTGATGAGTTAAAAAGAGAGATAATTGCCAGTGAGAGTGCTGACAAATGCAAAGCAAGAATTGCCAATGAGAGTGCTGACAATGCTGGCGATGAATGCCAATGACATGGATAGGCAAGAAATGCCTACAAATAGTTTATTATTTTTTAATAAAAGGATCTTCAAATTTTCTGCTTGACATCACTTTCAAATTGATTTTGAAAAATTAGTCAATTTTTTACCGCTGCCTCACTATGACAATTTCCCAATTTATGTCCTTGGATCCACCACCTACTGCCACATTGTGGAGCACTAGTGCTCAATCCATTAGAGTTTACCGCCCAGCAGGCAAATGCGTGCATACTTTCTTGTCCAGTCTGAAAAATACATCCAGCAACTATGTTCCTAAAAAAGACTTAGCACTACAACTTGCATGAGTCCACCCAACCCACCCTCATCCCTTAGCCCTACCTCAATCCTCTATCCACTTTTGCCTTTGTTTCAAATATGGACATCTCTGTCCATATGCTGACAAAGCGATAAATGAGCTGGAAACTGCCACCCTCACACTGGCAGGATTTATAGACTTCCGCCCTTCCAAGGGCTATTTTAAATAGGCTTCTCTACTGAACAGGACGCGGCTGCTGTAGCAGCTACGCTCTTGATATACATAAACACCCCCATTACTACCACCCAAACATGTCTCCCAGATGATACCACACTTGTGGTGACCTTTACGAACCTCCCCTCACACCCTCCCCCTCAAACAATTTATGAGGAGTTGATGTCAGGGCAGTCCACTTGGGCCAAAGACCCCATCCTCCAATTCATTGTCCCAAGTGGTGCTGAGCGCCTTGAAGCACCTCAGGCAATGGCCACCATTATCCCAGCAGCTGAACATGGCCCAGCACATCCCACCATGTGCCTTTTTCCCATCCTCACCCAACCTTTTTTGGGCTTGCATTGACAATGGTCACACAATTTTCCCCCTCTGCCATGAGTTGGACCATACAAAAAAACACGTCAATACAATTAAAACGCTGCAAACACGGCCAACGCCACCCATGAGGACACACCAACAGCCTTTAAGTGGGGATTTTGGCTGCCCCCACCCCCAGGTTGTGCACTTGATGAATCAACAGCAAAATCTAACAACCAAAATCTAAGACAGCCAATTTGCACCCATGCCAACCATTTTGGAGCAGGTTTAGACACATATTTATTCCATAAATTTTACCGCCCAAAACTTACCCAAAAACAGCCACCTATCGCTTAATAAATCCAAGTCAACCAAAATCCCTCAGACTTATTAGATGAAGTGACCAAATCTGGTGAAATTTTAATTCACCACCTGGTTATCAATTCGATTTAGATCCTTATCTGAATTTGGACTTTGATGACCAGCCCCGCCCAACTAATATGTCCTCAAACCTGATGCTACCCCTTTCCAAAATGACCACCAGCTTGCTAAGGCTTCTGTGGGATCCCCCAAAAATTGCCATCTTCAAGAAGCTATGGCAAAATCTGTTGCTGAATTTAAAAAAGGGCTGCACCCCCTTGTTACCCCCAATTTTCCTCCTATTGCAAAGAGGAAATCAAACGCCTCTATGAAACTGCCACCACCCCTGTCAAACATGTCACTGAACTGGAAGATTTTTCCCCATCTACACATGTCACCGGAGCCAATATTGCAAAATTAGCCCAACTTCCCAACGCCTGCATCCAAGCTGAACACCATGCTGTCAAAATTATAGAGGCTTTCATCCAGGCCCAAAAAGTCGATCTAAATGGCTATCTACTTCACCTTGACCCTCATCCTATGGATGCCCCAACCCCCTTGCTATCAACATTGATACGCTTCTTCAATGCTGAAGCTGGCGATAATCTGCCTGATCCCCCTCTCCCTCCACTATGGTGGGATAAGCGACTCACCGCTGTGCCACCTGGTAGGTTGTTTTCTCATTTCTTTTGTGTTTCTCACTGCTCGTTTAGGGCGGTCAGTTCATGTTTTTGATTGGTTTAGTTTTGGAGTTTCTATTTTGGTTTTTTAAACCCCTGGTCAGGTTGCCTCAGCTTAAATAAAAAAGTCCTTCAAATCCAATTTTTGTTTTATTTAATTAATTGTTAATACTTACCTCTGCTATTTTTAAAGTGGATGTAGTTCAGCTTGGCTGGTGAAGGAGGAATGGAAGATCCTCAGAGGTTAGGTGTTGGGTGAACACACCTGGAGTGGTCAGCGCAACCAACTCCCAACCTGAAATTACAAAAAAACGTTGAAACTGGCCAAAAGCAGTGGAGACAGCGATGGATAAGTGGGGATTAGCCATGAGGTGGAGAAGCAAGGGGTCAGGCCGCCCAGGATGGGGGAAGAACTGCCGGTGCCCACCAAGTAAGGCTAATCTGCTAAGGTAAAGTTGGTGTCCAGCTGGATTGGGGAGTTGCCTGTGGCCCTGTAAGGAAAGGTCACAAATGAGGGTGAAAAAGCAAGGGCCAGCAGTCTTCATACTGTTTGGCCTGGAACACAAATAGAGTCATCTATTATTGAGAATGAAAAATTCTTAACACCATTGAACTCAGATAATTTATAACTTCAAAGATCCTTAATGGGACCATGGGTGTAATATCTTGTATCCCTCAAAATTTTTGAAGCCAGAGGACCCAAAGTTTCAGTGTGTTGAATTTCCTGTTTTTGCGTCTTCTGTTCAAGAAGTCTTTTTCCAGATACTACATCTGGAGAGCCAAATACTAAAAAATATATCAATTTTACTTAAAATTGTGAGTAGGAGGAAAAGCGTAAAGTTTATTAGCTTAATACCAGCTATATAAAGGTAATTGGGGAAATGTTCCAGGGAAAAAATAAGCAGTCCAAGACTTGATCTAAAAGATAAATGAATTTGGGATTTGGTGGAAGCCCATTTATTTTGGTGGAATTGCTTGTGCTCGTCTCATGGCTCAGGTTTGGACCCTGAGGTTGGGTAGCGCCAAGGGAGCATGATTTTTGACCATGTCATTTGGGGTTGATCTCCAACTTTGATAATTGTTGGCTTTTATTGGTGATTATCCCCAACAGAAGTTTGGGCTTTTTGGTTGGTTCAGGATCAATTCCTATTATCCGATGCATTTAAATTGGCTGTTTGAGTAGGAATACTGACAAGCATTTGCACCTCTTTATCTTCACAGGCATTTGCAACTTATTAATTCTAGATGGGCACGTGAAGACAAAGATTAGAGCCTTAATATAACCCCTGCTACACACATGTTCACTTGGATAGTAAATTTTTTGATAATTAAAGAGAGCTAAATCCCCTTTATTAGTCCTTATTTTCCATGATATACTGCCACTCCATAAAGAAAATTAAATGCTGCTTGTTCCTCCTTACTCTCACTCTGTCAAATACATTAACAGCTACTAAATATGCCACCTACTTCATTTTTGACAAGAGCTGCTAGGGTTCTGGGTTCATAACTTCAACAAATGGTTTGACATGATTTGAACCACCAGATACTACAAGCAACTGCAGCTGTAAGAATTTATAATCACTTAAGATGAGGATTCCCTTACAAAGAAGATTGAGAAGAAGTCTAACCTAACTGCGCTTAAAGTTTTCAATGGAGAAAGCAACCAAATATAAATTGGACTTACTAGGTAAACATGAATTGCCTCCCAATTCCTTCACAATACCAAGCATACATGATAATTCTCTAAGTTTATGTTAAAGATACAGGGGCACACCACCTGAGTTGCCTAAGATTTATGTCCCATACCTGCAAAGCTTTTTATTTAGATTTTCTGGGCCCAACCCCTATACTTATCTATTAATTCCATGTATTTTTTTACAAATTAAGAAGGAGGTTAGAAATTCTAAATCAAGCTCTGATGGATACTAAAACTGAGCATAGCTACATTTACTTAAAAATAGCTAACCAATGAAGGCTCCTTTGCAAATAAATAGTAGGGTCACAATGGCCAAAACGAATATTTTATTTGAGGTATGCTGACAAGGGGATGGATAGTACTAGTACTTAAAGAGCAAACAACAAAAACGAAATTAAAGAAACAACCAACACATCAAAATAGGAAAAAAACTTTTAACCAAGCAGGGAGTGTATGTCCGCTAACCTACCATGGCAGATGGGAGGAAGGGTCAGGCTGATCATACACAGGTGCAGAAACCACTACAGATGCACTAGCGTTGTATAAGCGGATCAAGGCTTATATCAAGGGCGTTGGGGAGTCAGCATGGTGGGGGCGAGGGTTTGGAAAAAACTATTGAGATGGACAATTTCAGATTGAAGGATAGTGTTAATTAATTTTGCCACATGATGTTTAGCCTGAAGGCGGGATTCTGGGAGGAGGGAAAAACTGGAAATATGTTGCTGGGTGATTACAGTTTTGTGTTTAAATGATGCTAGTTTAGTACCATGCCTGATGGAGATGCTGGCGGCACTAACCAAATTGGTGAATTCATCCTGCGCATCTTAAGAAAATCAGGAGGGAAGTTAACTGTGGTCAGCCCTTCATGAAATTTGGAAACATCTTTTATGACTGCCTATGAAGGCGGGGACAGTGGGGGAGACCAACGCTTCTAGGCAAGCTGGTGGTCACTTTGGAAGGGGATGGCATTGGGTTTAGGGGAATAACGTCAGGGGGGTTTGGTTTATCAAAATCTGAGCTAAGAAAATCATCACAGTCATATCCAAATGGGGAATCCTCACCTAATTCGTCAACCTCATTCATGACAACATTACCTGATTCATCAACCTCATCCAATAGGGCCCAAGGATTTTGGTTAACATGATTAGGTGAGGCAGAAATAGAATGGGTGGTAATAGGCGAATGGGGAGCTGCTTGGGGGCGAACAGTGGTCCAAGCCTGATTACAACTGGTTGGGGTGAAATCAGGTGGGTGAGTAAAGAAAAAGATTTTGGTGAAGGCAGAGTTCCCACTCTGGGACAGTGAGAAAGTATGTTGTGTGGGAGGTGAAAGCAAAACGCCCCATTCTAACGCCACTGACAAGGGTTCAGAAATAGGAACAGGTTTAGCAGCCTGGGGCAGAGCTTTTTAGAGTGGTTTAACTCATAACAGAGGGACAAATCTGGTGACTGTTTTGACATGAGCCCAAAAGAAGTGCTCCAGCGCCACAGCGACATGAGCATGGGGGGATTTGTTGGGCTATTGAAGAGTGGTGTCAGATGATTGTTTCAGTGGTGTGAGGGTCAGAAAGGTGCTCCACACCAGAGGGAATGGTGAAGATGAGGTAAGGTTGAGTGCAATAAGCCAAAAGCCCTGACATCAAATGACCATACAAAATTTGGGGTGTGAGATGTGATGGGAGATTTGCAAATGACAACACCAATGTGGTGTCAGAAGGGAGAGCGAGTATGGGTAATAGGAATGGAGGTCTTTTTTATAAATAATAGGAGTCAAAGCCGCCACTGCAGCATCCTACTCTATTGGGAAGCCTATTACAAAATAGCCTTTAAAAGAGCAGATATTGATAAAGCCAGTTGGTGCAAAGGCAGAGATAAATAGTTCAATTATTGCTTTGTCAGCATATGGGAATATATGTCCATAGTCAACATGGATGAAAAAGTGATTGTGGATCAAGGAAGGGCGAGAGGATGGGGGCGAGTAGAGTAAATGTATGCAAGGTTGAGTGTTAAGTCCCATGGGGGACAAATCGACCTGAAGAGTTTAGCAGTCATTTCAAGACCATCTTTTAGATTTTGATGGTTGACTCAAAAATAAACCCTTTGATAAAGCCATCAATGATGATAGTTTACTCCCATTGATGGATTCATTTGATCCTTTCCTATTTATCTGCATAATCTGATAAATCAGATTCACCTTATAACCGCTTTGATTGTGTAGATACCTGATTATTTATTTAGCTGAGGTAAGCTGACCAGGGGACAAACATTACCGAATATATGTGAAACTAAGAGAATAACTAAGAAATATAAAAATTGGGCACCCCAGGGTACTCAAGTTACCCCTGTTGCCAGCGGGACTGCCAGGTATGGGGGGGTTGGTGCACTACTCCGAGGGGGTTTCCCCTGCTATTGAGCAGGTGTGAAGGAAAGGGTCTGTGTGGAGGAACCAGAGTGGGAACCATGATTCAATGAGCGCTTTTTGTCTTGGTCTCATATATCCATAGAGCCAAGCTTGGAAGTGCTCTAGTAAGTGGACATGGAATCTGTTAATAATCCCATGAATGGTTGGGACCGTGCCCTTGAACGCACCTAATGCAATTGTTGTATTGTCCACATTGCAATGGGTATTATTAGGGAGCGGAGGGTAGAAGGGATTGGTGACTCGATATGGAGTGCAAAGATACTCTTTGATATCAAGAATTTCTGTTCGTTTTGAATCTTGAGCAGGCGTGCGACTTCCTGCCATATAGCTTTGGTTGGGGGGCATGTTTCTAGGCGGTGATGTAGGGATCCCTCCCCTCCGCATACTGCACATGTTATTTGGAGGGAGTTACAGCGGTCCGCCGTCCTATAAGTCCTTCTCAAACAGCGCCAGGCGTTTGCTCTTATCCTTGGTTGTAGGAGTGGGTGGAGTGTCATTTTACACATTGCTTTCTGTTTGGTTAAATCATAGGAAATGTCCAGCATATCTAGGTATTCTATCCTAGCTATGCTTGGGGTTGTTGCGAGCATATCCCTCTGGGGGTGGTTTTCTGGGTTTCTTAATTTGAATTGGGGGCTGGGTCGTCCCCTTCCCTGTATAGTACCCATGTTCTCTATGGTCCATCCCATACGGCGGATAGTTTGGAGGATATGTTCGAAATGAGGGGAGGTTCCATGCGGACCCATTGCAGTATGGTGCTTGGCAAGGTATGAAAGTAGTCTGGGTGGACTATGTGGGTTGGTTAATTTGAGCGCCTGTGCAAAGTTAGTCCTTGCTTCCCTGGACCAAAGTTGTTGCGGGAGGTCTGGAGCAAGGATTTCCTTTATCCAGGTACCTAGGATGTGATTGGCATGGCTCTCAAAATCTATTAGTCTCATGCCTCCGCTTAGGCATGGGCCAAATAGTGTTTCCATCCATATAGGAGGGTGAGAGCCAGACCACAGCCAGCCCTGGATAAGCGCGCGAATTGAGGTTATAAAGGTAGGTGAGAAGGCTATTGCATGGGTCTGGTACCACAGTATTGGGAGGATGAGGAGGTAGAAACTGTAAGTCGTCCTGTTAGTCCTTGGGTTCTTCCCTTGAGGGAGGCGACGCGTTTGGATACCCGTTGTAACAGGTTACTTTCCATTTTCTCATTAGCATATCCCCCTGATTCTAGACAGAATTCAAGGTGTCAGACAGGAGTGGTGGTGGGAGGTGTTGCAAAGTGTAATATAATTGGGTTTTTTCTTTGTGTGTTGGTGTGAGGTTCTGATGTTGTGGCCCAATTGTTTGTGTATTTGCCTAAGAGGATGATTTCTGTCTTCCTTTTGTTGAGTGATGCATTGCTCACCTTGGAGTATTCCTCTAGAGTGTGTTCCAGCTGTTGGGCATCTTCATTGTTTGCTATACCTGCTACGCAGTCATCTGAAAAGGCCAGTATCTTGACTGTTGGTTGTCCTTGTGTTGTTATCCCCATGAAACGTGAGTCAGTTACTCGGAGGAGTGGGTCAAAGCTGAAATTGTATAGCAGTGGGCTAAGGGGATCACCTTGTTTGAGCCCTCTGTGTGGTTTAATCTTGTTAGTTAGTTAACCAGGGCCGCATACAGCCATGGTTGCAGATTCTGTTAGGAGCATCGCACATTTTATGAATCTTGGTGGGAGTTTGAAGGCATGGATACATTCTTTTAGGTATGGCCAGCTAACACGGTCATACGCCTTTTCCTGATCCAAAAAGACTAGGGCACCAGCTGCTTTGGATTGGCAAATGTTTGCAACAGGGTGTATGTTGTTCCAGATTGAACGTCCTGGTATAAACCCAAACTGGTTGGGTGATAGGACGTCAGATGCAATTGCGCCTAATCTAGCTGCCAGAATTTTTGTTAGTTTTTTGTGTCAGTGTTGGAGAGTGCAATTGGGCGCCAGTTGGCCAGGTCCAACTTGTCACCCTATTTATACACGGTTATAACGTAGGATTCATGGCCTCCTGGTAATAGGCGTGTTTCCAATAAGCTCTGGTTCATAGACGCTAATAGGAGGGGGGCGATTTGTTGAAAATAATTTTTGTAAAATTCGTAGGGTATCCCATCAGGCCCTGGGCATTTCCTACGTGGTGCACCGCAAATTGTCTCCCAAAGCTCCTCCCGTGTGATAAGGGATAGTATATTGTAATTTGGTGGTGTACTTTGTATCTTGGCAGTATGAATAAATTCTTTAATTTTTTGTATATCTGTTGGCATATCAGCGAGATAATTCGGTGTAATAGCGGTGTACTTCCGCCTTGACCTCCTCAGGGTCAGTTACCACAGTGCCGTTGGTCTTGCAGACCTGTGTGCACATGGGCTGTTTTCCGCGAGAGTGGAACTGGCAGAAAAAGTATGTCAAATAGGTTTCGCCTTCCTTTATGAACTTACCTTTGTTTAATACTTTGATTCTGTGTTGGTGTTCAAAGATGAGATTGTTAAGTCAGGCTGAAATTTCTGCCCATTTGCATCCCCAGTTAGGGGTATAGCCAGATTTCGGAGTATTTATTTCCCTGTGGTCTAGTTCTGCCAAGGTAGACTTGATTGTGGCTGTGTCCGCGGTATACTTGCGTGGTGTAATATGTCAGGTTTTGTTGATTAAATCTTTTTTGAAATTTTCCCATGTTCTAATGGGATCTGAAGTGCATGGGGTTTTTCATTCTGGGTTTGTAGCCTTGTTTTCAACCCAGTCAGATATCTAAGGCAATTTTATATTTTCTGGGTGAAGCTTTCTCCAAGGTGACACCTGTGTGTGGGATTAGTTTGGCGCTAACTGCACCAAAACTAATCTGTGATCAGAAAAATTGATCTTTTTTGTTATAAATTTGGAGATTCTTGAACGGTGGGATTGTGGGATGAGGATGTGGTTAATGCGACGCATCAATATGAGCAGTCCCTCACGTATTTTGGGTCTTGTCATATGGGGAAGGATTGGTGAATTGGGGGGAAGAGCATCCTGTAAGCCAAGAGATGCCTTCATTGTGCGTAATTCAATCTGTCCAGGTGAGTATCCCCTGGGATTAGGCCATCAAAACATATTGGGGTTATCCCAGCAGTTGAAATCGCCTAACATGATGATATCTGGTGGGAGGGTGAGAGTAGAAATTTTTCAGATTTTTTTTTTCTCTAAGTTGCAGTGCACGTTGCATAGATACATGCTAACAAAATTATTTCATCTTGGCATGTGATTGTTGCTACCAGGACTCGACCATGCAAGTGTGATGATGAATTTGTAATTTTAAATTTTTTGTTGTTTTGGACTATCACCCCACAGTGAGACGTCCATACTGATTGTGATGGTGCGACCCTGAATGACCAGGATTCTTCTTCCCCTTGTAGGCAGTGGGTTTCTTGGATGGCCAAGATGTCTACAAGAGGTTTTCGCAGGAATGCCAGCTTTTGGTTGGGACGTATGAGTCCTGGCTCCCGCGATATCTAATGTCCCTATTGACACTGAGGTGCCCATGGCGCCTCAGGAGCAGTTGGGAGGACCCTCTGGTCCTATCCCACTGCGGCTCATTTTGGCCATGCTCCGCATCTGTACTCCAACTCTTTCACTGCCATTGTTGGTTCCCTTGATCTGACCCAATGATTCAAGATAATTGCGGTTTTTTCATTTGCGTCAACTTTTCCTGCACAGGTCTCATGTTGATTTGATGCTGGTTGTTGAGTGAATTTTATATTTTTGAGGCTCAACTTTGTTGCATTGTGCACCACATTTTCACCCAAATTGCTGTTGCATTGTTCCTCAGTATGTGCATGACTGATGACGCTTTGTGGCTCAGTCTGGTTACTGTGAAAATTTTCGACCTGAGCATATTGTTCTGATTGGTTAATTCGGTGAAAATCTGAAATATCCTCCTGAATTTGTCCGTGGTTAATGGCGGATTCCGCATGTGCCGCCGCTTCAGCCGCTGCTCTCTTGCGGGCTTTTTATGCTGCATTACGCTGTTTACTTGTAACTGGATCCATGATGGAGTATAGTCCATCTTCACCCCACCGGAATGGGTGGTGGCCATCAGTCATTTTGGCGAAGTTTTCATTATCTTCGTCCATAGCTTCTTCACAAAAATCATTTTCCATTAAGCCCTCTTTTACAGGGCATGTATGTTCCTTGTGGCGCATCGAGCCACAGTGGTTGCAAATGGGTGGTGCGCGTTCTGGTGTAACTTGGAATGCAGCCAACTGGCCCCTCATCTGCAAAGTGAAATTCTTCTGCGCGGGGAATTCTGGACAAATCCTCTTCCACTTCTGGGAAGGGGTTGATTACAGCAATAGCTTTGCCCGTGCACAGGTTGGGCATTAAGCAAAATTGCTGTAATTCAAGTTGTTGGATTTCTCCGTAGGCCACAAGGCCTTTGCAAAGCTCCTCCTCAATTACCTTATGAGGAAGGTTGGTGGGGAGTGAGTCAAAGGAGATGAACAAAGTTTTCGCTTTGTTCCATCTGGTGCGCGCAGTGCACACAATTTTTTTGCCCTCAGGGAGGGCAATTTCCACGCAGATTTTTGCTGCGGCATCAGCTTCATCAGCTGTTTCAAAACCAATATTGATCCAGCCGCAGCCCATGTTGTTGGTGGCTATGTACACCGCGTGAGGGAAAAGTGAGGGCTGTGCCTCACATGTTATCTCCCACAGGGTTGGTGACTCATCCCCAAGGAAGAGTCTGATCCCGTGTTCCACCTTTGACAAAGGTTGGTTGTATTGAATGTATATGTATTGCACGTGCTTTACAGTAAATAACATAAACCCATATGGTGTCTGAATTTGCGATTTCTTTGCAGATTTGGTTCCTTGTCCCCCTCCAGGGCGTTTCTTGCCCTTAGTTGCACCATTAAGCGCACCGCTTGCCGCGACGCTCGCCCATGTTGTATTATTTTTGTTATTAAAGTCGCCCATCTTTCCTGTGTGTGATTATCAAAATCTGCTGTTGTAATTGAATAATAGTAACTAAAGTGATTGTTACGAGAAAGAAAAGCAGTGTAGATACCTGATTATCATAGCTAATAATAGCTATGAAATAATCACATTATGGCCGGTTATTGGTCCACTTGGGTGCAAAGTGGTCTCATGGAATTAACAAAATTGCACCTCCTAAATAGTAAACTAAGCTTCATGCACTAAAGCAGAATTTTGGGTTTGATTAATGAAATCGATTTATTAAACTTTTAAATGTAGACATCCCAATTAAGGGCATACTTAGTGCTATGAAAGGCCTGCTGATGTCCCAATTAGGGGTGCGTCATCTTTTATTGCTCATATATATTATTATCCCCATTTATTTTTATTCATCAAGTTATGAAGTAACTCTGATTGGGAAGATTTTAGTGTTGAGTTCACACCCAAAATCATTACAATTATGAGATTAAAATTGCCTTCAATTGGGCTGAAATGATTTTAAATTTTTAGTCAATTCATGGCCTGAATTGACTTGGGGATATTTCATGATTATTTCCATGACCAGAAGAGGATTGGTATAATATTAATGAACTCAACTAATAGATGAGTTTGACCAGGAGATGCCTAAGAGGTATATAATACCAGCGCCTGGCTGATTAATAAAACATTATCATTTATCATTTAAATATTGATCATTAAATTACTTTACATTAGAATGTTAATTGTTGTTGTCCATCTGTTGTCTATCTGATATTCATATATGCTGACTTTACATCTATATTAGATAGTTGTGTGCATTTATACTTCCCACAGAGAAGGACTCAGTTATCTTCTGGAGAAGTAGTCCCGATTATAAAGGAATATTCTCCTAATTTTGTACGAAGGCAGAAGGTCTTCTAATTGTTGTTGCCAGTAGACTTAAGAACAGTGAGCATACCGGAGTTACTTGGCTATTATTAAGGATTATCAGAGAATCTACTTTCCAATTACAAGCAGGAGTTTTATTTAGAAAATTGAGTATAGATCATCGATTTCCTTGCTAAGTCAATTTGGCTTACACCATTGGCTGAAACTTAACATTTTGGTGCTCACTCAAAAAATATAACTATCTAATATGAACATGGACGATCAGCTTTCAGAATTTGCCTGAAAGTACAGAAACAACTAGATGGAAAAAAGAGATGTTCAGTTTATTGAACACTTTACATCAAGTCATTCTGAAAATGTGGAGGTGAACAATTACTCATTAGAACTAATATCAACTGGAACAGGCCCAACATACCCTCTGCTCTGGCCAAGTCTACTCAGGCCAGTATTAAGGAAATGTCGGAAACCTTGTTTTGAGGTTACCAGGTTGGTTCTTCAGCAATTGACCCGAGCTTTAGTCTGTTTTACTATATTAAGGACCAAGCACTGAATAACAAGATTTATCAAAATACAGAGAAACCACCATAGATGCTTTGGCCTGAAGACTCCAAGTAAATCAGGCCAATACATATGAATATTTGGATAACTTTGTACAGCCATCTATTAAACATGCTCAACGCATCTTTGCGCGCCAAATTTTTATGCTTTCCCACCATTAGCGTGTCCAAGAAGAGGAATAGTCAGCCCAAGTTGCTTGTTATAGAAGCTGGATACTTGCTTTGAAGAAGTGCGCAAAGCAATTGTTTCAAAACTGGAGCCGCAGCAGAAGCTCATGGTTGGATTGATGAGTTGGTAGCTCAGCTTTTTGAAGGCGTCCTGAAAATAGCAACACAATTGCTAAATGATTCTGAATTCTCAAGTCAGTGGAAACAGGATATTACCAACCACTGCATCAGACTTGAGACGCAATACTATTACGTAGCATCCAATACAGAAAATCTTCTAAAACAGGGCCCTGATTCAAGGAAAACCCTCTGAGAGTTTGAAGAAAAATATGTCATATTGGAAGACTATATCCGGACTGAATTTGCAGCTACTCAAAGGGATATTGAGGCTTTAGCCCAGCTACCTCCTGTTACAGTAAGAAACCAGACAATTCAGATATTAAGGCCAAATTAGCCAACGTATGGTCAACTTTTTCAAACTCTGTACTTCTAATACCATCTTATTTGATGAGAAATAATATGGAGAGTCAACTATCACTTGCAAATATAAGAATGAAGAGAATGTCGGAAGAAATGAAAACACTTTCAGCCCAACAGTCATTAGCTGAAGCAGATCTATCTCAAGTTAACAAGGAGATGGAGAATCTTAAGATTAATAGTTAGAAGTGTGCGAAAAATCTTGGGGGAGGAGAGGATGAAGATGCAGCCCCAAAGGCATGCCAAGTTGTGCTTAAGAAGCCGCGTCAGTCCCTATTTTAGAAACAAAAAAAGCGATTCTGAAGACTATCATGAGGCAGATGAAGACTATGGAACAGACGTTTCAAATACACGAAATATTTCACGTGTACTGACCTCTATGCCCACTCCAAGCTGCTCACAACATCCTATTCTGCCTGAAGGTTCTCCAAGTTGGCCAAACTTGAGGAGAGAAACTGCCTCTCTTGTTAGGGACTCAGGCAGAGATGATTTGAAACCACTTAATTTTCCAAGATTCAAAAAGAAAGGCAATATATACTCCTTCTTAAAGCTTTTTGAGAAGGCTATGAGAGGAGCATCTGATCATACAAAAGTATCAGCCCTCATCAAATGTTTGGATTTACACAGCATAGACCTTGTAACGCCTATTTAGGGGAGGATTGGTCTCAAGCTGAGGCCAAACAGGCTGTCATTAAGGAATTTGGTGGGCCCAAAAAGCTATCGACTCACAAGATGGGGCCCAAGAATATTGAGTTCAGAACCAATGGTCCATAAATATTTTGCTGAACAATTTTATCATGAAGCCCAAGTGCTCCTCAGATCAAATATTATGACCAAATTTGATACAAAAATTTCCATGGAATGCGCTGTGCAGCCCTCTCATAATTTGGAACAAGTAATGATTACTGCCTTTAATCACAATATGAAAACAAGTAGACTTGTGGACTACTTACGCTGCTGTGTAAGAGGTTTTGAGGTGCCAAATCAGACCAACAGTAAGCACTGGGTGCGTCCTCAACAGAAAAATAGTAGTGCAAGTCACAAACAATAGAGAAATGGGAATTCTAAGGACCAGAAATCAGACCATCACAAATTTAATGCCATTGTATTTTTTATTGTTGCAGTAGACAAGAGAACTTTGCTAGTAAGTGTTATACTTAAATGGATGTAAAATCAGGAGTTAATGTGGCATATAAAGTTGAAAAGGACTCAGAATTGGGAAAAGGGCAGGTGGAGTAGAGGCGGAATGCTATACTACCACCC
This sequence comes from Massospora cicadina, assembly GCA_022478985.1. Classification (NCBI taxonomy): domain Eukaryota; kingdom Fungi; phylum Entomophthoromycota; class Entomophthoromycetes; order Entomophthorales; family Entomophthoraceae; genus Massospora; species Massospora cicadina. Next base: position 47,759 of record JAKSZP010003167.1, read on the forward strand.
ATCATACCAAAAACATTCCTCCCAATCCTGGCAAACCTTTTGTGTCCAATTCAATTACAAAAATTCCTTACATAATATTATGGCTGATGATGTACATATGATTACTGTGACAGATCAGGGTCAGCCTGATCTGCACATTGTCCTCGTGCATATTGATTCAAATTTGCATATGAATTCAGAGGTCAAATTGAAAATTGAACCAATTTGAAAAAACTTTACATAAAGAGATTGTAAGTAAGGATTTGAGGACCCACGAACAAGGACTGATCTGGTGTATTGAATGATCGGTGTCCCAAAACCTCTAAATGGTCATAATGTGGGATAAGGAACTTTCCCAAACCACAATTTGGATGTTTCTCAAGAGCCAAATTTAGGGTTTTGTTGCAATACTTTATTTGAATTTATTGCGGGGAAGGCTGACCATGGGATGGACACTTCCGAATATGACTCAGACGAGACAAAACTTAGTACCAGGGGAGGCACCCCAGAGAAGCGATGCTATCTCTTGTTGCCAGCGGGAACGCCACTTATGGGGGAGGGGAGGGAACGTGTGTAGGGGTCGTAGCCACTATTGAGCACGTATGGAGGAAGGGGTCTGATTTTATGAACCAGACTGGGAACCAGGAGGAGACCAGCTGTCAGCGACGTGGTGGGAGATATCCAAACATCCACGCTTGAAAGTGGTCCACCAAATGAGACCGAATCTGTGGACAGCTTCAGGGAGGGTGGGAATGGAGCCAGCGATGGATCAAAGACAATCGTGTGGATAGTCCACATGGCGATTGCAACCATCAGAGCACGGAGGAGGGTGGGAGGGGGAGGCCATTGATGAAGCAAACATATCTCTTGACAGACTGAAGGGATGCGTTTGATCCTGGCTCAGCAGACGTTGGACTTCGCGCCATATCACTTTAGAGGTGGGGCACTTCTCCAGGCGGTGGAACAGCGTTCCATACTGGCCACACATGACACAGGATGAGTGTAAAGCGTTAGAGCGCTCAGCTGTACGATACACCCGCCTCAGGCAGCACCACACATGGGAGCGGACTTGAGGCTGCAACAGAGGATGGTGTGCGTATTTCCAGATAGTCTTTTGGGTCTCAGTGGAATAAGGGATGTCCATCATGTACAGGTAGTCCACCCTGGATAGGACTTGGGGTCGAGTGGGGATCACGCCATCATGGATGGGTAGCCCCTGTACCTCTTGTGTGAACTGAGGAGAGGGGCGGCCTCTTCAGGTTGTATGTCCACTAATACGAATTCTCCACTCTGCACTTCGCATGGAGAGTAGGATTCGTTTGTAGTGGGTTTTGGTTCCGTGAGGACCTGTGGCTGATGTGTGTGATGCGAGGTATTTCATCAGGGAGTGTGGGTTTGATGGATTGTTGAGGCCCAAGGCTCGGGAGAAGTTGGAGCGGGCCGCGCAGGACCAGTGTTGGGATGGGAGTGTAGGAGCGGTGATGGCCGCAATCCAGGTGCCCAGGATCTTGGCAGCATGGGCTTTGAAGTCAAGCAGGCCCATGCCACCATGATGATGAGGGCCAAACATGACCTCTAGCCGTACTGGTGGAGGGCGGCCTGACCAAAGCCAACCTTGTAGCAAAGCATACAGGGATTTGAAGAAGCTCGGGGAGAAGGGGATGGCGTGGGCTCCGAACCAGACTTTGGATAGGAGCATAGAGTTGGCAAGAACAACCCTGCCAGTGAGGGTAGTAGGGTGGGCTCTGAGAGAGGCGATTCGCTTCGTCACGTTGTCCAGTATATGGCACTCCATTACTGCTGACGCGTATCTGCCTGCCTCCATCCACACACCCAGATGGCGTACTGGTCCTATGGTAGGACGTGGCACAAAGGGGAGCACCAGTGGAGCGGTGTGTGTTGAGTTAGTAAGGCGTGGACGTGGGCTAGCAGATGGGCTGGGTTGAGAACTACTTGCTGGGGCCCAGCAGTTCTGAAACTGACCAAGGAGGATGATTTCGGTTTTGGAGGCGTTCAGTGCCGCGTTGCTTACCCAGGAATATCCCTGGATGAGGGCTTCAAGCGCGTGTTTATCTTTGTTATTAGACACCACCACCACGCAATCATCTGCAAATGCCATCATCTTGACTGGGGTTTGGCCTGGCACATGGACCCCAGTGAGGTGGGCATTCACATTTCGCAGTAGTGGGTCAAGGCTAAAGTTGTATAAGAGTGGGCTGAGGGGGTCCCCTTGTTGCAGGCCCCTTTGAGGGCGGACTACTTCCGTTAAGAAGCCTGGGCCGCGCACTGCCATTGTTGCAGATTCCGTGAGAAGCATCACCCAGTTATTGAAGCGGGGGGTAGGCGGAATTGGTGGAGGTAGGCCCTAAGGTATTCCCAGTTTACTCTATCATAGGCCTTTTGTTGGTCCAAGAATACAAGTGTCCCAGAGGCTGTGGACTGACACACATTAGCCACAGAGTGCACGTTATCCCAAATCGACCTTCTGGGGATGAAACCAAATTGTTCTGGGGAGATGCTGGCAGATGCTACAGTCCCCAAATGGTTAGCCATGATTTTGGTTAAAATTTTTTTGTCTGTGTTTGTTAGAGAAATGGGGCGCCAGTTGGCTAAGTCAAGCCTATCCCCTTTCTTGAAGAGTGTGACAGTAAAGGCCTAATGTCCTCCTGGTAGGAGGCGCATTTCCAACAGGCTTTGGTTGAGTGAGGCTAGCAGCAATGGGGATATATTTTAAAATATTTTTTGTAGAATTCAAATGGAATGCCATCTGGGCCTGGGCATTTTTGGTTTGGCGCACCGCGAATGGCTGTCCATAATTCGTTCAGAGTAATTAAATTCATTATTTCCGGGTATCAGAAAATGGTGCGGATATGAGCTCAGTTGAGACATTCTGCCATTTTGGCTGGCTGAATTGGTTCAGCTCAGTATAACTTGGAGTAATATCTTTGCATTTTGATTGCCACTTTGGCCGGTGTGTCCACAATGGAATTATCTGATCTTCACACCTGTGTGCAGGCCACACTCAGGCGTGGTGCAAAAATTTTTTTGAAGAAGTACGCAGTGCAATTTTCACCTTTAGTGATGCGTGTGGGCCTGTATTGGACACAAACCCAATGTTTGTGTTGCCTTTCGAGTGCGTTGAGGTGGGCGGCTGCCTCCGCCCCCTTCTGGCCCCATGCAGGGCTATATCCTGTGGCTGGAATGTTGGACTCCAAGTGGGCCAATTCCACCAGCGTTCACGATATAACTGCCAATGTTGCTCGTGAGCATCTGGAGGAGAGATGGCGATAATGGCGGATGGTGTCTTCATTGAAAGTTGCCCATGTGGAAATGGGTTCCGTGCAAAATGGCGCAAAAAATGATTTCGCTGAAATTGCCTCTTTCACTCATGTGGAAAATCCTGGCGACGCGAGCTCAGGGGGGCAGATTTTGCGCCAATGTGGGGACTTTGCAACTGTGATGGGTAAGTGGTATGTTATCGAGACCAGTCAGTGGTCAGAGAATTCCATTTTTGTTGTTTTGAAGTGGGAGATGTGGGGTTGGAATTTCGCCGGCACTAGAATAAGGTCAATTTGAGTCATGGACCTTAATTGCCCTTTGTGGATGTAGGGATGCTTAATGTTTTCGAGCAGTGGGGCATGTCACGGCAGTGCATTCATTAACCCAAGGGTGGCTTTTAGAACGCGTAGTTCTATGTGACCCTGTAGGCGTGGGGTGAGGGCGGCCACAGGTCCGTTGGTGAGGTTAGCCAACAGTTCATGTTGCCAATTAGGAAAGAATTGGGGGGTAGTGGGAGGGATTTGACCGACGAGAAAAATTCCTGATGCTCATGTGCACCGTTTGGGGTGTAAAAGTTGACAATTGTGTGTGTAACATCGGCCCATGAGAAGGTGACAACGAGCATTCAGCCATTTAGGAATGTTTCTGAAGATGTAAATTTGAAAAAATTGTTTTTCTGAATTAGCACCCCACAGTGCTTTGACCAAAAGGATAGGGATGGTAGGAGCATTGTTTTCCAAGCTTCCTCAGAACCACATGGACAGTGGGATCCCTGGATGGCCAGGATATCCACGGGTAAATTGTTTTGTAAAAAACTCAGTTTCCTAGCCTGGGACGGGGAGGCCTTGAGTCTGGCGATATTCAGCATCCCTAGAGTGAAGTTTCCCCCCCATTGCACCTTAGGTGCAAGGGGGTGGGCCCCCAGGCCCCCCAGCCTCTTCCAGGTCCCCATGGGCTTTCACAGCAGTGTGGGTATTAGCAGCAACGCTATCAGGGTTTTTGTTAAGATTTGCGGAAAGAGTCACGTTGGCTTTGGCCTTCACTTTTTGTTTTCCCAACGTTGGACAAATTTTTTGTGGTGCGGATAAGTTTGGTTCACCATCGACTGGGGCAAAAAATTTTTTGCAGTTGGGATAGGTCCCAAGTTGGTTTCGACTGGGGCTTGGGTGCAGCGATTGGGTGAGATCAAATCTCCCATTGGATCCTCAGATTAAGTGGCCCGTTCAGCATGGGCCTCCCAATCTGATTGGGTGATGGATTCCTGAGTTGCTTCCACCACGAAGGTCTCCATGTCCTCCTGGCGTTGTGAGTGTGGGATGGTGGTGGTGGCCTTGGCTGCTTCCTTGGCTGTGGCCCTACAGGCCAGTTTGGCCTTCTTCCGCTCCTGTGGGGAGATGGGCTTTACCAATAGGTAGCAGCTTTGTGCTCCCCACGGGAAAGCCTCCTTGGTTCTTGCGAATGGTTTGTAGTGCGCCTCTCCACTGGCCATGGCCGCTGAGGGGTGCTCTTGGAATGTGACACCCTCTTTGATGGGGCATGCATGCGCCTTATGGCTGAACGCGTCACAGTGGGTGCAAATGGGGGGCGCGCTGTCCACGGTTACCCAGAATAGGTGGATGGTATGCCCTGCGATGTCAATAAAGGTGGAGTGTGGGATATGGATTAGGTCCTTCACAACTTCCTCAGTTGGGGTCAGAACTGCGATTGCTTTGCTGGTGCACAGGTGTGGCATCAGCGTAAAATGTTGCATTTTGAAAGATTGTATTTCGCCGTATATGGCAAGACCATCTTTCAGGTGTTGCTCCAAAATGTCACATTTTACCGTAGTAGGCAAAGTGTCAAACGTGAGGAAAATTTGGTTTGATTTTGTCCATCTGGTGCATTTAGTTTCGACGACCCATTGCCCTTTGGGGAGGTCAACCACTATGCACACCGCTGCATCCTCATCTGCTGCTATTTTGCTTTCAAAACCTAGGTCCAGCCAACCACGCGACATGGAGTGAGGTGCAACATACACCGCAGTCGGGAAAATTTTGTGTACATCTTCACAAAATTTTTCCCATAGGGCCGTTTTTTGGATGTCCAGATACACACGGACTCCGAATTCCACTGATGAAAGTGGCTGGGAATGTGGCGTGTTGATGTACTGGTTGCATCGTTCTTGCCACATGAGTATCTCTGGAGAAATTGTGACCACCAGTTTTTAGATTTTTTTCTATTCCGCCAGATTCTCCGGGGCGTTTTTGAACGTTAGAGGCCGCGGGCCTTCCGCCTGCTCCTCTTGCCTTGCTTGCCCAACTGCTCCCAGACATGGGCGCATACTAATCCCCTCTATGAGATTATCAAACTAGATTTAGTCTTGAATTGAATAGGTTGCAAAGTGTATGCAACGTGAAAGAAAAGTTTTGTTGCAATACTTTAAACTATCAGGAAAGCTTTAAAATGAGGAAATGGTAACTACAATTACAGTTTTATTTTCTCATACAAAATTATCAAAATAAAATCTCATTGCTTACTTTAAAAAATTTATTTAAAATTTATTTCAATCAGAAGCCAGAACAATGAGCTCAGCAAGTGAGCTAGGCCGTGCATTGGCCTCATTTGCAGCCCTAACTTGGGGTTAGGCTATGCTGCTTGCTTGTAGCATTGCCAGAACCTTGGTCCACAAATACGTTGCAAATTCTGGAAATGGCGCATGGGTGAGAGGGTGGTTTTCAGCAGGATTATCAGTCATGTAGTCAGTGACATGGCTGATGCAGCCCAACTCATTTGTCTCATATTGGCAAGAGCCCGTGCTTTACATAAAATGAAACTCAAATACATTCCTCTTCATTTTGTGGGGGCTCCAGGAAGAAGCGGTGGTTGCCAATGGAGAAGAATGGAACTTTCTTGTCTTGACCGTGGTTATGGTGGGATTTTTGTTGGCATTTTTGCTGCGCAAAATAGGATGATTGTGGGGGCATCCGCTCAGAAAACTATAATGACCCAATAAAAACCTAAATCTACCACCGGCCAGGTGGCGTTATCCATGAAGGCACTGGATAAACTTCACCAGGTAATAGCGTGGGTCTGCTTCCAGGCGAGTGGCACAAGTGATGGGGGATCCCATCTCACGCTCCAAATTGCCCAGGTGGTGGTTGCCTTACCTCCAGAACTGGAGGGATGGTTTAAAGAACTCATTGAGGAACAGGTAAGCTTGCCTAGTTTGATGGAGGAGTGTGTAGAGTTGGTCGAAGGGAAGCATGTCCAGATGAAGCCAAAGATGAGGCCTGGTCTGCATTATTAACGGTCATCCAGGGCCATAGTTCAGTAGAGGAGTATACGCGGATCTTCCAGCTACTGGCAAAAGCAGCTCAGGTTAAAGATTCCCAATCCTAACAAATGTTCCGCCAGGGGTTGCAACTGGATTTGCTGACAGCCTTTGCAGCAGCGAAGGTTGAAGCCACACTGGGGGAAGAAGTATCTTTAGCAATTCAAGTTGAGAAACAATTAACATTGGCACAGGACTGGCGGGAGGAGTTAATGTCGCCAGGGAAGGGACAGTCTCATGTAAGCAGCTGTTCCAGTCAATGGGGGTGGCACCCAGCCCCAAGAAACGTGGGAAATGTTCAAGGGGGAAGGCGCCTAGGCTATATGCTGAGACCTCCATCATCCAATTCGCAAATGAAAGACTCATCTAAAAATAAATCGCCTACTTTGCTTTATTCTCATCTGTTTATCCCCATAAAGGTGCACGCGGATGAGGGAATGGAGAGGGCCATGGCCCTAATTGATACTGGGGTGGAAGAAAATTATATTGAACTGGCACTAGCAGAGCGTTAAAAGTTGCAGGTGCGGGAAGGACTGGTGTTAGTTTTTCTGATGCCACATGAAGGGCGCCATCATGGCGCATAAGCCCTTCAGTGAGAATATGGCAGGCCCCATTCAGGTTTTGGACGCAGTTTTGAACAATAGAGAACCTGACCCACCCTGTATTGTTTGGGATGCGGTGGTGGCATCAGTTCAGACCACAGATCGACGTGCCTTCTAGTACCATAGCCTTGTGCCCAAGAAGGGGTCCACCAATGAGGTGGAGGTTGCTGGTGGGTGACCAGAAGTTAGTAGGGCCTTAAACTCTGAGGGCTATGCAGGACGAGGGCTTACCTGCGGAATACTAAGACTTTGTGGGGGTCTTTGGTCCCAAAAGGGATTTGCCATTTTCCCCTATTGGGCCATTCACATTTCTTTTTGTTTCAAAGAAGGGTTGGAGCTTCCCTATGGATGCCCACTGTACCTGATGAATGAACAAGCTAAAGCCACATTAGAGGATCACGTACAGTCCATGTTGAGCGAGGGCTTGATAGAGCCTTCAAAATCTGCCATGGTATCTCCAGAGATACTAGTGCCTGAGGCAAGCGGCGAGTTACAGCCATGCGTGGACTACCGGAATTAAATGAAGTTGCTGAACTGGATCCTTATCCAATGCTGCTTATGGAAGATATCCTACAAATGGTCACAGTATGCAACATCTTTACCAATCTTGATTTGGCCAATGCATCCAACCAGGTGCCTGTGAGGATGGAGCATCAAAGGTACATGGCATTCAAGTGCCACCTGGGAATGTTTCAATACTGAGTAATGCCCTTTGGGCTGCGCAATGCCCTGGCAGTCTTCCAACAAATGATCGACCAGGTACTCAGTCAATTGATCAGCTGGTGCTGTATCGCTTATATGGATGACATACTCGTGTTTTCACGTTCCAAGGAGGCTCATGATGGGATGTGCAAGAAGTCCTAAAGGCGTTATCTGGGGCGGGGTTACAGCTGAGACCATCAAAATGTGAGTTTAATCAAGTGTCTGTCAAGTTCTAAGAAATGTGGTATTCAGAGAAGGCCTAGGGATATGCCCAGATAAAATTCAGGCAGTATGCGCCTGGAAGGCGCCAACGGATCAGACAGGTGTTTAGAGTTTTTTGGGGACCATAAATTTTCTCTGGCAGTTCATCAAAGACCTATCAAAGATGGCCTTACCACTTATGCAATTAATGTGGAATGTACCATTCATATGGGGGGAGGAAGAGGAGCGGGCGTTCAATTTATTAAAAGAAAAGCTCATCTCAGCTGGTCCTTGCCCGCCCCAATCTGGGAAAGCCTTATGTGGTTGAAACGGATGCATCAAATTTTGCTGTAGGAGCAGTACTCCTACAGAAGGGGAAAGACAGGTTAGAACACCCGGTGTGTTATTTCAGCCAGAAAATGATTCTAGAAGAAACAAATTATCCAATCTATGACAAGGAGTTTCTGGTGGTGGTCGCAGCGCTGCAGGAGTGGCAGCACCACTTGTTGTACACTTATCACCTTTTTGTAGTCCATACTGATCATTGGGCGCTGGGTCTACTACCAAGAGCCAAGAAAAATGAGTCAGCGCCAATCTCGTTGGCACGTGGAGCTGACCCAGTATGACTTTTGAGTAGAATACCGTCTGGGAGTGATTAACACCATAGTGGATTGGTTGAGTCAGGATGCAAGGCTGGAATATGAGAAGTCTGAGTTAGAAAAATAAAACATGGCAACCATGTTCTGGGAAGACTAATTTGCAATGATGGTAAGTGAGGAGGATGAGTTGGAAAGGGAGATTCAAAGTAAGCAGAGGAGGACATTATTCAGAAAGTAATTATGGGAAAACATGGCTGAGGGTCAACAGCATAGCCATCATTAGGCATACAGAAAGAAAAATGGAGTTCTATGTCATAACTCATGGATATGGGTACCAAACCCATCGCTGCAGCGGGAAGTGCTGTGGGCGTCACATGACCATCCATTGGCAGGACATCTGGGAGTGGCAAAGATGATCAACCTGGTGTGGCAGAAATATTTATGGGCTGGCTTGCAAAAGGATATAAAAATATGTAGCAGAATGCTTGGTTTGTGCATGTTTGAAGCCTTCATGGAAGCAGCTGGCGGGTAAGTTAGTTCCACTCCAAATTCTGAGTTGGCCATGGGGCTCAGTTAGCGTGGATTTATCATGAATTTACCTAAGAGCCAGGGGAATTATGCAATAATGGTTGTGGTTAACCAGCTAACGAAATATGCTGAATTTTTCCCATGTTCTTCAAAATTCTCAGCCAATGATACTGCAAAGATTTTCATCGATGAGATCTTTGTCTGTCATGGCTTACCGGTGGAAATCATCTCAGACCATGGTCCACAATTCATATCAAAATTCTGGTCAAGCCTGCTCAGTAATTTAAAGATCCAGCTGTGTAGGGCTTCGGCTTACCATCCTCAATCTGACAGCCAAATGGAAAGAGTAAACCAAATATTGGAGCAATACCTCCCATATTTTATTTCAGATTGGCAGGATATTTGGGTCTTTTGGATCAGACTCTCTCAGTTCACTTATAATAACCACCACCAATCATTGATAGGTATGTCTCCGTTCTTTGCTAATCATGGATCAAATCCAACTCTGGGTGGTGGATCAAACAGTGAAGTATGTCAGGGGGTGGACGAATTATCCCAAAAATGACTGAAATTGGGAAAATATTGCAGAAAAACCTTGAGCATGCCACAGCATGACAAAAACAATATGCGGATCAGCGGAGAGTGCCAGACCCATCGTTTGCTTCAGGGGAGTGGATATTAGTGGTGGCAAAAGATTACGCGGTACAGTGAAGAGCCAGAAACTTGGACCAAAGTTCTTAGCCCTTATAAGGTGATCCAGGTTGTTAACAAAATGGCGTTCAAACTAGACCTCTTGGAAGGGTCAAAGGCCCATCCAGTGATTCATGGTTCTTAACTCCTAGGGTTTTGAGAGCGGGGACCAGAGTGACCTGGGCCACTGAATCCGTGGGAGGAGTACAACATAGAGTATGAGGTCGAGAGGATTTTGAGGGAGCGTTAGGTCAAGGGTTGCCAGCAGCTCCTGATGAAATGGAAGGGATATTCAGTGGAGGAAGTGACCTGGCAAACTCCAGCGGAGTACGAGCAATGTCCCAAGTAGATCTGAGATTTTCTGGATTTGTGAGGGGGTGATGTGACAGATCAGGGTCAGCCTGATCTGCACATCAACCTTGTGAATATTGATTTGAATTCGCATAGAAATTTGGAGGTCAAATTGGGGGAAATTGGACCAATTTTAAAAATCTCTACATAAAGCGATAATAGGTAAGGATTTGATGACCCACAAATGAGGACTGATCTGGCGTATATTAAATAACCAGTGTCCTGAATCCTCTGAATGGTTGTTATGTGGGAAATGGGACTTTCCTGAACCACAATTTGGATGTTTCTCTCAAGAGCCAAATTTAGGGCTTTGTTGCAATGCTTTAAACTATCAGGAATGCTTTAAAATGAGGAAATGGTAACTACAAGTACAGTTTTGTTTTCCTAAACAAAATTATCAAAAAAATCACTTTGCTTGATTTATAAAATTTATTTAAAATTTATTTCAATCAGAAGCCAGAACAATGAGCTCATAAAGTGAGCTAGGCCAGGCATTGGTCTCATTTGCGACCCTAACTTGGGGTCAGGCTATGCTGCTTACTTGTAGCATCACCGGAACCTTGGTCCACAAATACGTTGCAAATTCTGGAAATGGCGCATGGGTGAGAGGGTGGTTTTCAGCAGGATTATCACTCATGTAGTCAGTGACATGGCTGATGCTGCCCAACTCATTTGTCTCATATTGGCAAGAGCCCATGCGTTACAGTTACAACCAGATCCTGAAAAGGCTAAAAATCAGGTGAAGCTTCAGAAGAAGCCCAAATAGAGGTGGCCAAACCATATGCTAAGCAAATTATGGACTACAGCCTTGATCCTCATACTACTCACTCTCGTGATCTGCCCTCTTTAAAAGATATACAGGTCGCAATCCACCATGCAGACTCTTGCGGAAAACTTCCCTGAAATATGTTCTTGCCTCAAATAACACTTGGAGTCTGGCAACTCCGAATCTATTCACCTAATAAACATTTCTTAACCATACTATGAGTGTACCTATGCCAATATTTCTGTCAATAAGGTTCATGTTTAGGCCATTATTGATCGTTGAGCTCCTTTAAATATCATCACCACTAAGTTAGTGAAGAAGTTGGGAATAGCTCCGGATGTTGCCCATGATCAAGAATATGGTACTACGGGAACACACACCACCAGATCTCTTGGGGCATATAGTGCCTTACCTATAAGGTTTGGGTCTATAGTAGTATCCGCTCCAGATATAGTTTTTCCTAATCAGAACTATGAGGTCCTTATTAGCACCGATTTTATGAGAAGATATGGAGTGGTTACTAGTCATAGGATTACTCTAACCACTCTGAACCAAACCATCCCAATTTACTATACAAAAAATGAAAAATCGGGACTGAAGAAGCCTAATCTGTTTATTAATTTGGCCTATCAAGATGGAATAATCCCTATCAAATACCATAAATTAAAATGCCTTGTCAAGACCCTGCCAACGCAAATCCATAAGTCTAAGGGAATACCCCTCCGAGAAAACAGGGATCTAACTCTGGCTCTGAAAAGCAGGCAGTAGTCCCAACTGGGCTAACAATTCAAATCCCAGAAGGGCTCTATGGCGAAGTTTACTAACCTTGGTCCCAAACTCAAATCAAACCTAATGTGGCGCCTGGGATAATTATTCCCAGACATCAAGAGATTAGTGACCTCTGTGCAAACATGAAGAATCAGCCAATTTTTATCAAAAGGCACCAGGTGGCTGCTATTCCCATTTGATTTCTATCACGGAGATTATATCTTTCCACAATTTTGGAAACCTGGAAGAGCTAGGGCTTCCCAACGATGAGTTGGATCCTAGATATGATGTCATACCAATGCCAATTTAGGGGAACTAAATGAACGGGAAAAGGACTGAGTCTGAGGATTATTTGAGAAATACCATGAGATATTCACTAAGGACGATTTTGAATTGGGATGTGCAAGAGGAGTAGCCCATACAATAGATACTGGGGACTATTTACTTATTTGATTAAGGCTGATTAGGCGTTTGAAAACTGCTGAAGAGATTGTCAAAGGAAATTAAGGAACTTCTCAACCACGGTATGTTGATGCCATCCAAGATTTCATGGGCTGCCCCAATTGACATTGTAAAAAAAATATGGGAGCAAAGGGTTGTTATTGACTACCAGAAGCTTAACACATTACAAAAAAGGATTTTTTATCCTCTTCTGAATATTGATGATGCCCTAGACAGGATTGGGGGTTCAAAGTTCTTCTCAGCGATGGATTTAATTAGTGGGTATTGGCAAATTGATCTTCCCGAAGCTGAATGAGAAAATTGCACTATTATTACCTAAGAGGGGTTATTTCAACTGATGAGGATGCCCCAAGGACTCTGTAATTCTCCAGCAAGCTTCCAGAGAGCAATGGGCACTATATTGGGCGATCTCAAATAGTCATATGTACTAGTTTATCTAGATGATATAAACGTATTCATATGCACCTTTGATGAACATGTGGAACACCTGGAAGAGGTTTTAAAGAGGTTAGCGGCTGCAAACTTGAAGATCAACCCCCTGAAGTGTCAATTCTTTAAGAACCAACTGGAGTACCTTGGGTTTGTAATTGACAAAGAAGGTCATTAACCACATCTGGCCAAATTTTAAGCAATATCAAAATGAAGAGGCCCAAATCCAAGTGAGACATTCAAGTATTTTTGGGCATGATTGGGTACTATCACTGATTTATTGCTGAATTTGCTCAAATTGGAGAACCCTAGTTTTATCTATTTAAGTATAAGGTCCTTTTGAGTGGAATTTGGTCTGCCAGGAGGAATTCAACCTATTTCATTCGGCCCTATTAGTCACACCAGTGTTGCGCTAACCTGACTTGACCAAGAGTTTATTGTCCAGACAGATGTGTCATTAATGGAAATTGGAGTCATTTTGTCTCAAGTTGGAGAAGATGGTGAAGAGCACCCAGTAGCCTATGCTATTCAGAACCTAAATGTCCATGAGAGAAATTATACTTTGACAGAAAGAAAATGTTTGGCAGTTATATATGCCTATAAGCAATCCAGAGTATATATTCATGGAGTGCATTTTACCGTGGTTACTGATCATGCATCCCTAAGCTGGCTTAATAACTTAAAGGAGCCAGAAGGACGTTTGGCTCGCTGGGTACTTAGGCTGCAGGTTTATGGCTATACCATCAAGCATAGGGCTGGTGCTAAGCATCAGAATGCTGATTGTTTGTCTTGTCTGCCCATCGTGGCAACCCTCTGTAGCCAACGGATGCCTTATTTCAGAAGATGGTTAGTGGAGTATATGCTGATGAGCCTGAACCAGTGCAGAAAATTCTCTCTGTATTAAGAAAGGACACCTACACTGAAAAAGGAGTCTTATTCAAGATGATTGATGGGAAGAAATATATATTTCCACATCCTCTGCCTGAGAAGATTTAATTTTGGTTGCTCATAAGGCCATTGGCCATGGAGGCTTCAAGAAAACAAAGGAGCAGCTCAAGAAAAATTACTATTGGGAATCAATGCATTTTGACATCCAAGAAACTTTGAGCTGTTGCAGAGAGTGCTAAGGGGAAAACCTCTTTTTAAAAACTACTTCATATCAGCTTGTTCAGCCCAAATTTTCTTGCCACACTATATCCATAGTTGTGGTTAGACCTCTCCCAATTAGAAATGAGAAAGCCAAATATATTACTGTGGCAATCAATCTCTTGATGAAATGGGTCAAAGCCAGGGCTATTCAGGGCTTAGGAGCCTCAAAAACTGCTAAATTCATCTTGGAGCAAGTTATACATTGGCATGGATGTCCTCAATTCATATTAATGGAGAATAACACAAACTTCACTGCAGTTATTCTCCATAATCTCAATAGATTAATGGGAGTGCGTGGTGTTCTGTCAACTCCATACCACCCAGATACTAATGTTGCAGTGGAGCAAGTTAATGGAACACTTGTCAATCCTAAGGAAGCTGACTTCTCAGAAGCCCTCCGAATGAAGTACATTCCTCAGTTTGGCCATTTTTGCCTACAACATTT